>MU225228.1:1011400-1047318 GCA_018584345.1 Thuja plicata
GGATCAAGCTTCCATTTTTCTCCACCCTTGATTAAGACTTTTGCCTCTTAATCTCAATGGTCCATTTCATCTCATTTCTTATAAAAGGAGAGCTCTCTCCTTCATTTTCATATCTTAAGTTTTCATGTTAATATTATGCTGCAGGTTTTCTAGGTCATTTGGAGCTATTTGAAGACATTCTACATCCAAGCTTTGAAGACTTGTTATTGCATTTCATTGTAGTTGCATATTTCCTTTCTTAGTTGCATTATCATGGCATATTAGCTTAGATTTATTTTTATGCAATAGATTAACTTGCATTGTCATATAGATTTGCATTGCATTGCATACATTTGGTTTCATTAGAGATATTGGCATTCTTGCCTTTGTTTTCATTGTGAATCTCTCATTGTATGGTTGACTAGCAAGGTCATGAGTTTATAGCTCTAGCTGAGAGAAATTTTACAAATCTTGCAACTCCATGCATAGAGAGCTATGGATCGATTTGTGAGGGCTCATTCTTGATTTTCCTTGCATGTAAGGATTCATAGAAGTGCACTACTTTTGTGTGTACAATAACCAATACAAATGTCAGGCTCTCGATAAGCTCTTCTAGCTTAGATTTGTTTCTTGCAGAGTACTTTCTTCAATCTTTATTCCCATCATTGGATAGATGTAGCAACTTCTGATTTTATCTCTCCCTTTGTTGTAGAATCTCTTCTTTGACATTTTCTCTCCCTTTGACTGTTCCTCTCCTTGATGGATAATTCTATTCATATCTCTTTTTCCTTTAACAACAATATATATACTCTCTCCCTTTGAGTCATCTCTTCCTTAGGATACTTCTCTCCCTTTGGATGATCATGATGGATATTTCATATGGATATATAATCTCCCTCTCCCTTTGACAACAATGCCAAACTATATCCTTCCTTCTTTTTATAATATACTCCTTGAATTTTCTTGTCCATCAACAATACAATGACTCTGGTGTTCGATGCAGATAAGTACCTTTCTGTGTACCGATGTATCCTTGCAGTCCATCTCTTTTCTTGCATCAACATGAATGATCTTCTGATTATGTGTAGGATGATGCAGCCTCCTAGTCAGCTTAGTGACTAATAGACAAGGGTCAGACCCCTAGTCTCTTTCTTAGGTACTCAAATGTATCTTTAGGCAATGGCTTTGTGAATATGTCTGTTAATTGTTCCTTGAATTGAACATATTCTAGTATCACCTCTTTCTCTTGCACTTGTTCTCTTAAGTAATGATACTTTATAGCAATATGCTTAGTCTTAGAATGCATGATAAGGTTCTTTGATATGTTTAATGCACTGGTATTATCACAATAGATAATCATTGGTTCAAGAATTTTCATATTCATACCTTCCAGTAATTGCTTGATCCATGCAATATTAGAGCAATTTGTAGCAATAGCCACATATTTTACTTCTGTAGTAGATTGTGAGATGCATCCTTGCTTCTTACTTATCCATGTGATAAGTCTGTCACCCATAAAGAATGCTCCTCTTATTGTGATCTTCCTGTCATCTAATTTTCCAGACCAATCAACATCTGTATAGACTTGAAGTTCAAATTTTCCTTCTCTTTTATACCATAAGCCATAGTCCTCGGTATACTTTAGATATCTTAGAATTATTTTGACAGCATTCATGTGTGATTCCTTGGGATTAGTAGAGAATCTTGCAACTATTCCAACTGCATATGCTATGTCTAGTCTAGTATGAACAACATGCATGAGTTTTCCAATCATAGATCTATATAGGGTCTAATTTACCTCGGTTGACTTGTCTTTCTTTGTCAGCTTGCATCTGGTTTGCATAGGTGTTCCAACTGGTTTGGAGTCTTCCATCTTGAATATCTTTAGCACTTCCTTGATGTATTTGGATTGTGTGATATAGATGCATGCATCCTGTTGAAGAATCTGTAGACCAAGAAAGAATTTGATCTCCCCAAACATTGACATCTCAAACTCTTTGTTCATTTAATTAGCAAATGATTTGCATAACATATCATTACCACCAAATATGATATCATCAACAAATATTTTAGAAATCAAAATGTTATCATCAGTATCTTCTTTTAAATATAGATTGTTATTTTCACTTGTTCTTACAAATCCAATACTTATGAGATAGGAGTGAAGTCTTTCATACCATGCTCTTGATGCTTGTTTTAATCCATACAAGGCTTTGTGTATTCTACAAGCCATATTTCTCTTGTTAGGATCAACAAACCCTTATGGTTGTTCAATGTATACCTCTTCTTCTAGTATTCAATTCAGGAATGCAGATTTGACATCCATTTGGTATACCTTGAATCCTTTGAATGCAACATAAGCAAGTAGAATTCTGACTCCCAGTCTAGCAATGGGTGCAAAGGTTTCTCCATATTCAATACCTTCTTCTTGTGCATACCCCTTGCATACTAATCTTGCTTTGTTCCTTGTGACTTCTCCATTCCATTCAGCTTTTTTTTGAATATCCATTTGGTACCAATGACATTCTTGTCATCTGGTCTAGGTACTAATGTCCATGTTTTTTTCTTCTCAATCTATTCTATCTCTTCATTCATAGCACCGACCCATTCTTCATTTTCAAGTACAGTATTAATAGATTTAGGCTCAAAATCACAAATTAAACATCTAGTGTTTAGGGACTTACATCTTGTTCTCATTCCCGCCTTCTTGTCTCTTATGATCTGGTTCTGTGGATGGTGTCTTTTGACATACTTGGCAAGTATCAATTCAGCTCTTTTTTCATCATTGTAATCATAATCTTGACCTTCTTTCTAATCTCCATCACTTGGAATGTTATTTTGAGCAATTTCCTAATTTTTGGTGTTTGCAGCCTGATGCTCGGGTGCATTGTTATGTCGCTTGGGAGCGATACACTGTTGATCGGGCAGAGTGTCAGGTTCTTCACTATAGACAAACTTGTTTTAGTCCTTTGGTTCTTTTCTGCTTTCCTTATCATTTTTCTCTACAAATTCATCTACCCTGATATTTGCACTATCAATTATTTTGTTAGAGGATTTGTTAAGACATTTACAAGCCTTGATTTTGGTAGAATACCCTAAAAATATTCCTTCTTCACCTTTGGAGTCAAGCTTTCCATTTCTATCATCTTTCAAAATATAATATTGACTTCCAAAAATTCTGAAGTAACTTACATTGGTTTTGTATCCATACCATAGCTCATAAGGTGTATTTCTTCAATTAAACTATGTTCAAAGTGTAGACAACAGTACTGAAAACTTATCTCTAGAATGTTTGAGTGATGCCTTTCTCAATCATCATTTTTCTAGCACAATCAACAATGTATGTGTTCCTTCTTTCAACAATCCCATTTTGTTGTGGTGTTCTTGGTGCAGAAACGTGTCTTTGAATTTTATGCTCATTACAAAAGTTAGTGAATTCATCAAAAATAAATTCTCGTCCTCTATCCGATCTTAAATATTTCAGTTCCTTAACACTTTGTTTTTCTACAATAGCTTTATACCATTTAAACATCTTGAATGCTTTTGATTTCTCTTTTAGGAACATAACTGTCATCATTCTAGAATAATCATCAACAAAGAGAATGAAGTATCTATCACCATAGTAACTCTTTATTCTCATTGGTTTACATAGACCAGTATGGACTAATTCTAGAATGGTATTAGATGTGTAGGTTTTTCTCTTAAAACTAGACTTTGTCATTTTACCTTTTTGACAATTCTTACACATGACATGGTCAGGCTTTGACATGCTCAGTAAGCCTCTTACTTTCCTTTTATTTCTTATCCTAATCATGTTGTCAAAATTTACATGACATAACCTTTTATGCCACAACCATATGTCTTTTTTTGTAGCCATTAAATAAGTGGTGTTAATATCATCAAGATAGAATAGGTTACATTTTTTCTGTTCACCAGTTCCGATCAACCTTCCTGATTCATTAAAGATCTTTGCCTTTTTATTCTCAAATGCAACTCAGTGACCTATGTTATTCAAATGTGAAAAACTTAATAGATTATAGTTAAGTCCTTTTATCCAGTATGCATTTTCACATCTGATCAGATTATTCAACATTATGGTTCCTTTACCTTCAACCGGACAACGTGACTCATTACCTATTCTTACTGATCCACCATTATAATACTCAAAAGTTTCAAAATTTTCCTTATCTCCAGTCATGTGGTGAGTACATCCACTATCAATAATCTAGACATCATTTTTACTAACCTTAAATATGAGTGCAGTCTCAACATAAATTTCCTCTTCGTCTAAAGCATCCTTCATAGAAACAAATACCACCTCAATATCTTCATCAGATTCGGTGTCAGTATTCTCAGATTTGTTCTTATCTAGGTAATAGACTTTCTTTCCTTTGTCCATGTAGTCTCGGTTGTCTCTTCTCTCAAATTTTTGGTTGCTTTGGTAATCTCTGTCATCACCTCTACCAAACTTCTTTTCATATGATCTATCACTTTTTCTATATTCTTTTCTTTTGTTAGGACATCTAGCAGCAAAGTGTCCAATCTCTTTACAATTGAAACATACCAATGGTAATTTACCTTTGTATCTACCTTTGCCTCTCTGCAATCTTCTATCCATTAGTTCTTCAATCTCATTGAGTTCTTGGTCATCACTATCACTTTCACTATCATTTCTCATAATGTGTTTATGACTTGACTTACTTATTTTCAAATAAGATTTGAATTCAGACTCAATAGATGGTAAGACACTATTTTCAAAGTTATTCATCCCAAATGAAATAATTCTACCAACCAAACTATCTAGATTGACATTGTTATTTTCTACTTCTCTTATTTCTTGTATAGAAGATACTCTAATAGCATAAACAAGCAGTAAGATTCTTAGGATTTTACTTACCATTATTTCTTCTTCAAGTACACCTCCAACTCCTATGATAGCATTGACTACCTATTTGATCCTGCAGCTGTACTGAGTGATGTTTTCTCCTTCTTTCATTCTTAGGTCATCAAATTTTTCTCTTAGGATTTTTGCCTTAGCTCTTAGTATATTTGCATCCCCTCCATGTACTAGCTTCAATTTGTCCCACATTTACTTTGCAGTGGTGCATGTTTTGACATCTTCAAATTTGGAATCGGAGAGTGAGGGAGCAAGTTCTATCATCATAGAATTGTGCTCATGATTTTCTCTCAATCAATCAAGTGTGTGAGGTCCAGGAGGCAACACATATTCAGTATCCAAGTATTGAGTAACATCATTTCCAATACCTAATAGGTGGAGTCTTATCCTACTTTGCCATGATGCAAAGTTGTCTTTGTTCAACTTAGGCACATCTTATTTTCTCATCTTGTGATCTTTTTCTTTAGTCTTTAAACTCCCTTTCTAAGAACACAATCTTTGATACCAATTGTTAGAGTAACTGAGAGGGGGTTGAATCAGTGGCCTCAAAAATAATCCAATAAATCAACCCAAAATTGTATACCACAATTATAAACCTCTATTTATGTTCAGTCCTACAAGATGTATGCCTTTAAGTAATCTTATCAAATAAATAGTGCTTGAAGTTCATTGTTAATACTTTTTCTTAAGCTTTACCGAATAACAATCTAGCCTTTATCAAAATAGAGTAAATAACTTAGTGTTTACCGATCAATCCTATTTTAGTAATGTGTAAAGAAAAACATTAAAGAAATGAACCATATACACATTTGACACATGGATTTTTAACGTGGAAACCATGTTAAGGGAAAAATCACTTGGGACAGGTAACCCAAAATTTTCACTCTTCTGAAGTGATCTCGGTGAAGAGCCAACCCTATTAAAGGTTACAAACATAGTGTTAAGTGCGACCTTGTTAGAGGATTTAAATATAATAGTTTTTTACTTGATATCTAGAATTTTACTATGATATCTTCATGAGAAACTTTTTGATACTCCTTGGGATGTATCTCAATATATAAAGGATAATTAAATCCCACTCTATTAAGAGATTTTCTGAATCAATGGTTAAACTAAAACAGTATATGATCTGTTCATATATACAACTTAAACTTGCAGATGTTTAGATCTTTTGTAAGCTCATAATACCTTTCTAATCAATGTTTCCCTTTTGTTTCTTTTCTCCACTTCTTTCTTCTTGGTGATGTTGTTTCTCCTCTGTTGCTTGGTGTCCGCAGAAATCTTTAGCTCTATTCTTCAGCTTGTTTCATCATGACTGTATGAAGTCTTCTTATCTTCACTGGTATTCTGTTTAGGATCCTTTTTCTATTTGCTTCCCCCTAATTCATAATGAATTATCATTTCCTTTATAGACATGATTTCACCATTTCTAATTTCTTGTCTTTCTTGTTCTTGATGTGATCCGCAAATCTCGCCATTCTTGCTTTAAAGCTTTCTTTAGTTTTATCCCACAGATTTCTCCTTGAGAGCTGGAATAAAACTAGCTTTAATCTCTATCTTATCTATAGCTTTTAACAGGTTGATGAAAAAAATGTAATCAATCAGTTAACTCCATATTTAGATCCTGCCAGCTAAGTCTTTTGTCATTTCTAAACTTCAGTTCTTATCGATGTTTAACTCCTTGTTTGCTCGGTCTCAACTTCAGTTGTCCTCAGGCATCTCTGTCCGTCAGGGTTGTCTGTCTATTAGGAAATAGTGTGAATTTCAGTTTTTCTTGGGTATCACTTAGGTTCTGCTTGGTAATGCTTTCTCAGGTATCACTGTGACTCTTCTCTCAGGGTTCTATATTCATCGTTGTGCACTATCTGTCAGTGTTTGTTGTCACTTGGTGTATACTGAACTTTTATGCATTACTGATAACATAACCTTTATCTCTTTGGTTCTTTGAATTCTTTGACACTATGTATATAACTAATTAGATTATATCAAGTTGGCATCAATGACAATACAATACATTAACTGATTTAATGTCTTGCATTAACTTTCTGCAACTCGGTGATCATCAACTTAACATCTTCAAACATTCAATAAGTTATAGTTCATCAAAGGTGTCTTTTATAAGATCATAATTTTTAGATCTTAGCATTACAACTCTTTGCTAATTTTTGGTGGCATAAAGGACCAACGATATCCTTATAATTCCATTTTAAGCAGCAAGAACAAGAAATACATATGTTGTTGTTTTGGTCCTTGGAAGGTGTAGCAAGTGGAGAGGACATTAGAGTTTGTTGGAGATAGAAAGGCAGCAACAAACTTTTTCAAAGTTGCCACATATTTCCAACATCCTCTACATCCCCTGGTCAACTGCAATTTTCTCCTCACTTGGCATAAAGAATTCAAGCACCATAATCCTCCAGTTGGTGTGAATGTCTGTATATTTTGTGAAGCTTTTAGCTAACTCCACCAGCACTAGACTTCCCAAAAAAGGAGCTTCTCAGTCCATGTGGATAAAAAGGAACACCACCATCTCAACCCAATGCCTTTTTTTGCAGCACATGAACTGATCAATCTGCTCATGCATTGGCTTTCTCATTCCTTTGGCAACTCAGTCAAAACAGTTCTAGTATTGGAGGTGTTAATGATTTGTAGCTTCAATCGGATTAATTGAATCAATAAAATCATATACATAAGTGATCTCTATATTTTCCATTATAGATATCATCAGCATGACTAATAATTAGTGAGTTATTAATCATATATATATAATAAAGCATATTTACATCTTTATTATTATATATATTTATACATATATATATATATACATGACTGAGATTAATATAATTATTATTAATCATGTTGTTGATATTAGTCACGCAAATTAATGATGTTAGTCATATCATAAATCGGTAATGAATATCGATTATACTGATCATGTTGTTAGTAATTCATATCATGAATCGATAAAGTATATCGATTATATTAATGGTGTTAATCGATAAAGAATATCGATTATGTTATTGTTGTTAATAATGTTGAGTATCGATGTTGATATCAACCATATCTTAAACAATTTGATATGAGAGAATTTACTCTTTCTCTTGTGTGCAATATGAATTTTGTCTCTATAAATTATTGAACTGTGTAAAGTTGGATCTTGTAGGGGTTTGTGTGCAATATGAATATGGTCTTTTAATTACTGAATTTGGTGCTCAATTTTAGAGTCATTCAGATTCATGGAAGCATATTGATTGATTGATTGAAATAGATTGTTGTTTAGCTGAAATGAGTCAAATAATTTAGTCTAAATTGTTTTGTTAGGTAGTTGAATCTTCTTTGCTATATTTTTGGTTGCATTTGATGTGTTTTATACATTGCAAGCCCATTTGTTCAATTTTATGGATTATTTCTATTTTTTGCTAATTAAACTCATCTATTTTATAGTTAAATGAGAGCTCGTGTGAAGCTATGAATCAATCACTACTGTATTATCACATAAAATAGGTAATTGGGTCTTTGGTTTTGAAAAATAGATCATATCAAATCTCAATACAGTTTTCTTCTAAGATTTTGTCTATAAATCTAATTAGAGCATTCTCATCAGCTATGATCATTTTGTCTATAGTTTACAATATTTTTGTAGGACCTTATTGCAAGTCAAGATAAGAATTCTTTACCAAAGTCAAAGGTTTTGGAAGCACTACAAAATAGTTTGAGGAGAGCATACGGTTAGTTCAAAATCTTATAGTTGCACATCTTGATTATTGCTATTTCAGCTCTCTGCTTCAAGATAAGGTGTTTGGAAATAATTATGTCAATTTGCTACATAAGAGAAAAATGTAGACACCTGACATGTTTCTAATTATAGTAATGTACATGCTCTACAACCTTATCATATTCACCAATTGATATATTTCATTAAAAAAGACATCATGATAGGGCACATTTCTCTATAAAATCTAGTAGGAACTGAAGTATATGCAAGAAATTTTTTTTTGGCATAAATTTTTCTTCCTACTCATATAATGTCAAAGGACTCCAAGAGGCTTGGTTTAGAGTTTTTGTTTCAATTATTAGTATTATTATTTAATGAATTCTATTGTACTATTTATTTTTGTACATTTTTTCCCCTCTATTGGTTAATTTTGAATTTTTTCCAGTTCTTAGTAGAGACGGGAATTGGTATTTTTACAATTATTATTTCTCTGAAATTTTATTCAATGTTTTGGAAGGTCAATTAGAACTTATCTATCTAGTTTTCTTGAAAGATGAGTTCTTATTGTTTTTACATCTTAAGATTTTTCTAGGAAGCCATTCCTAATTTAATTTTTTTTGTTTCCTTTTCTCTTGAGATAATATGCACACTAGATATTTCAAGCTTCCCTATACATTTGATATAATTTTTTGTTAAATATTTTGACAGAACTGGATTGGAATGTTGATTTAAGATTTTATTTTAATCAATTTTTCCTCAAAGCTTATTTACTATTGTTAGAGTATTTTCCTTCATTCTATGTTGGCCTTTGAGTTTTTTTTAGTAGTTTCCAAGCATTTAGTTTGTAGTTTTTACCTTCAATACATGTTAGATTTTAGGATTATTTCAGTAGTTTGTTCAAATATGGTTGGTTTTGTTAAGAGAGGTTGTTTCAATAGTTTGTAAGCATTGTTGGTTTTGTTAGAGACAAACAAGGGTGAAAATCAAGTCTTAGTCAGACCCCTACAACATAAGAAAGGGAAGTGCAACAGGAATGGACATTAATTTTGGTCTTTTTTATTTAGAAACTTATGATTGCATTATATTTGTTGCCTTTCATTACCTATGTAATCTAATGTGTTATTTTTTTCTTTTTGCAGAAATGTATTGATCATAAACTCAAACAAGGGGATAAAGTTATTGTGTTAGATCCATATGATGGTGATGTTGTCGGCATTGGGTGGATTCACTCCTTGTCTATTGTACATGGAGTCAACTTGAAAGGAAGTGGAGATGCAAATGTAAACATTTTAAAGGTGACAAGTAACGTACCCTTGCCTTATGAAGACAAAACAAATAAGGCTATTTTTCTGAAAGAGAAAGAGGGAACTTTCACACGGTGGCCACTAAAGTATTTGGAAAAAATGACATAGTTGATCAACAAGTTTATTATGTGTTATTTGTTAGAAATTTTGGGTCACTGCTTTATAATATTGTAGTATTTTGAATGTGTTGTTTATATATTTTAATCATCAAGGTGTATTTGAAAGAGTTGGAAACTTAGACAACTTTGACATTTTTAATTATATTTACGTATATACTCTTTGACATTATAATTTGATATATATTTACATTAATTTTTCGTATTGGAGATTACCTTTATTTATCATCATGATGTTGAATCAATCTTTTAATTCTAGTCTGTCGTAGCTTGTTCATGTGTAATACTCTTATTTGCTTTTATGATTTAGTTCAAGTCTAATATTATATTTTTTTTGCATTTTAAAATTTCTTAAATTATTTATTTTATAACTACATTTACTACCAAATAACATAAATGACCAAATAAACTACCAAATAAACTACCAATTAAATGACCAAATAAACTACCAAATGACAAAAAAAATACTCAAATAAATGATTAAATAAACTACCAAATGACCAAATAAATGACCAAGTAAACTACCAAATGACTAAATAAATGACCAAATAAACTACTAAATGACCATATAAATGACCAAATAAACTACCAAATGACCAATTAAATGACCAAATAAACTACCAAATGACCAAATAAATGACTAAATATATGACCAAATAAATGAATAAAATGGCCTAGTCATAAATTTGGTCACGAGATAAATGATCGACAATAAACTACCACTGGTCACGTGATCAAATTTGGTCATTTATCTACAATTTTTGATAGTTTATTTGGTCATATATTTTTATTTTTGTCCTATTTCAAATAAACCTAAGGTATATCTTGATAAATCAATGAGCGAAGATGGTAGTCAATATGTGAGTATTGAGAAGCAACCAGATTTCTATGTTTCTAGTGTATTTGTGTCATTGGACACTTCGCAGGATGTGAATGACCCCTTTGTGGAGAATACAGACATTGGAGGAATCAGTGACCGGGATATGATAGAGAAAGAAATTTAGAAAGAAAACATTGATGCTACAATGGAATTTTTAGAGATTAAGGTTGAAGAATCTTCACCTTTATTGTTGGCAAGTGGAGACAAGTCTTTGAGTGTTGATGTTGAGAACATAGATGAGGATGAGTTGATGAAGTTATCCTTCATCACATTTAGTAAATCTAAAGATATATTTGAGTAGAAAGGAAAGAAGAAGAACAAATTAATGACAAGAGCAGTTGACACCTTGATTAACAAACTACTTCCATCACCTATTATTTTCCAGGGAAAAGATGATATAAAGAACTTAAACATGGCACTAGATGGATTTGACAGTGACTATGAGTCTTTAGAGAAGATTGCAGAAGAAAAGGATGAAAAGAAATATCTCGTGAAGAAATTGGAGGAAGTATGCAAGTCTATTTATTGGGACTTGGGAATATTGAACAAGACCACATCAGAGGCAAAATTTTACGCCGCACACGGCAGGAAGTTATACAGTTATTGTATCAACCCTATCAAACATGTCAAAAACATTGAAACATGTCAAAAACATTGAGGACATAGTAGCGAAGGATAGATCTACTTTGGGTAAGTTGATGGACAATTGTGAGACCTCCTCACAATATGTATTGGAATTAGATAGAGAGGTTTCCAAGATTTTGGACAAACTGAGTGTTCTTGATACTGAAAGAGGGAGAGTTATGGCAAGATTTTGTTTACTGAAGAGTCTAATCACTCCCAAGATATCAATTCTTGATGCCCATATCTATGACATGGAGAAGATAGCAAAGGCCCTTACAAAAAACATGCCTACTGAATTGAAGGCAAAAGATACATCTTCATTTGCATTGAACAAACTAATTCATGTAAGTCATATTTTGGTGAAGACTTGGACGAAGGAAGTGAAGATCTTGGAAGACTCTTTCCGAGATTTATTAAAGATGGTTTAAATTCTCTAGTAATAATTTGTATAATTTTGATGCATTCTACATTTGTTTCTACCTTTTCCATTGATGTCAAAGGGAGAGAAGAGAAGAAAAGTGGATATATGTAAAGAGAAGAAATGGAGAAAAGAGGAAAATGTACAGATATCTTTTTGGTATTGACACTTAGTCTTTTTTTCACTAAGTGTTGCCATCAATGCCAAAGGGAGAGATTGTTGGCAAGTGATACATTTATGGAGTGATATGATACACTTGAGGGTTTTCATTTATGACAACACATTGAAGTTGTTTATAGTTTTGGATATACAGATAGCAAAATGACTAAGTACAGAAATAAAAAATACAAAGTATAGCGGTACACTTTTGGATAGAAAAGACAGTATATGATGAATGGGGACATTAAATATTAGAGGAAGCCATTTTTGAGTATGTATATCCTTCAGGTAAGGTCTCTTGAGTTTTGGTGTTGATCGCAATGAGTTACAATGTTTTGAAGTCATACAAAGACAGAGGAACATAGATACAGAGTAGGTGAACAATCACAATGATTGAGGGAGTATGTCATGGAATCCTAGCATGCTAAGTTGGATTGTGATTGTGGATTACCTATTCTTTGGTAGCATAAGGTCACCGACTTTTTATTTACTCTTTGAGTATATATTAATTCTATTTTGTAATGTAATAGAGAGCCGACTAAATGATGATATATATATATATATATATATATGAAGAGCCTTTTGTAAAGAGAAGTGTGTAAGTGATGAGATGATATGAAGCATATGGAATTCATCGATGCATTGTGATGTAAGACAAATGTGAGCTACAACTGGAACTATCTAAGCATAAATGATGCTTGTAATGTTCACTACTTAGAATTGATTATAACATGGCTATTTCTGATTGTAAGAGCAGTGTGCTCAGTATACCTTTAACATGGTTTTGTATTCCTCTAACATGGAAATGTACTAATGTAATATTCAACTCCTAACAGGGCTAGGTCTCGTAACAGGGACACTATAGTTTTAGTGCATATTTGTGGGTACCATCCCCACTGTGGTTTTCCCTTGGCCAGGGTTTCCTCAACAAAAATTCATGGTGTTATGAGCTATGTATTATGTGCTTATGTTCTTTTCATTTTAGTAATTATATGATTAAGTTGGAAATTATTAAGTTCATGTTAATGTGTTGTAATATTGATTCACCCCCCCTCTCAGTATTACTTAATCCTAACACATCTAAGTATGCTCATATGGATCTTTGCACATATAGTAGGGACCAATTTAAGATTTGAAATTTAACTTGCAGTTCCTAATCAAACCTCATAACTGATTAGGCAGAGTCGGTTGCATCTGATCTAGAAGATGAGGTGCCTTCAAATGTCCCAAATGATGTTCCATAATCTATAGTATTTTTTCTCCATGTCTTATTCATTTGATCTCTCATTTATTCAACATTCATTTTTGGTTTCCCAGATGTCTATTCCTTGGTAGGATCTTTGCCTCGATACCTACAGTCTTTGGCAAGGTGACCTAGCTTGTGACAATGGATTCATACCATCCTAGGGTTTCTCCAAGATCTTCTATTATTCCTGTCATATAGAAACATGTAGTTTGCAGCAATATGTCCATACCTTCCATAGACTAAACATGATATCCTTGTATTGTAGTCACATGGTATAGATGTACCATGTCGGTTTCTTGGAATATTATGTCAGTTTGGTACCCATTTGTCATTTCTCTTTTGTGATATGTATTCTTTGGATTTGTGACCATACTTATTGTAGTTATTAAAGTAGCCATCAAAATTTGGCTTTCTTGTGTTTTTTATAGTCTTTGATCCGCATTCAAGTGCTCAGTGCCCATACTTATTATAGTTATAACCATAACCATCAAACTTAGGTGAACTTGATGACTTACCCCTTTTTCTTCTACGTACATCTGCAGTATGTATAGGTTTTCCATAGTTGTAGAAACTAGGCTTGTTTGACTTTGGTGGGACATAAGTGTCTTGATTGTCAGCTTGTTTAGAGGACTCCCCTTTCTCAATAGTGCTCTCACTATTGCATCTAAGTCCAATTTTTTCCTTCGGTTTTCTCTGACTTTTAATGTATGCATCCAATGATTTTAGTGTTTATTCATTTATCTTTAGTACCTCATTGGCTTCTTTTTTAGATTTTAGTTCTTTAGCCAATCTTTCAACTTCACACTTTAGTGCTTGATTCTCAAATTCTTTCCTGGTCAACTCTAGATTTTATCTCACTAGTTGATCGGTCATATTATAGTGTACTTGTGTTATCCTCATGATCTCATTATCTTTCTCAACTATTCTTGTCTCAAACTATCTTTTATCTTCTTTAGCTATTTACAATGCATCTTCAACTGCTCACTTAGAGTCAAGTATCTCACTCATTCTCAATGTTTGTTTTTCTTGATCTATCTTTTCTAAGTTTAGTTTCTCGGTGAGTGTCTTGTTCTTTTCTATGAGTTTTGCAATGGTTGAATCAGATTCATCACTTAGAATACTTTCAGATGTTGTCTTAAGAGTATCAACATGCTCTTGTGTGGATTTTAGTTCACTACAAAAATGGTTTCTCACTTTTAAGGACTTTTTCTTACTTGCTTTTCAGATCTTCAATCACCTCTTGTGCAGTGTCCAACTCAAACTCAAGACTATCAATCTTCTTAGATTGGTTGTAACTTTCCATAGTCACGATCTTTACGCTCAGGTGGTTAAAACCCTATCTCAAGAGTCTAGGCTTTGATACCAATTGTTGGATTAATCTATGGAAAGGTAAGTGCTGAGATGGGAGGGGTGAATGAGTGCTTAAAAAACTTTTAGCTATTTTTCTTTAATCTTCACCAAACTGAATATCATTCATTAAAATATTGAAAAACATGTTAAGTAAATCATAAAACCATGACACATAAATCCATGATTTTTGGTCACGCATAAATCCTTTGTTAGAGAAAAAAATGTGGTGGGGATGACACCCATAATCCTTCACTACTGCAGTATAAATATTGCTTGGTTAGAGCTACAATGTTAGCTACTTCCGATTGCTTACCCTGTTAAGAGTACAAAAAGGTCTACCTTGTTAAAGGATTTTACAATCTCTCATCTAAGAGATGTAACTGGTTAGAGGATTTATAAATTAATACCTATTAGGGCCTACCCACTGAATGAGATTTCTACTCTCCTAACTATTACAAAAATGTCTGCAAGTATGCATCAACCATAATGTTGTTCAAACTCTTTATGCTCTATAAGTGCATTACCTCATTCTACCCTCGGTAAATTATCTTTTCTGCACCTTATAACTTCTGCATTCTAAATCCTTTATCTCTATCACTATAACTACTTCTGTCTCTTCAATTTTCACCATCATCTTTTCATTTTCATATTTTGTTCCTTTTATTCTTAAGGTGGTTAACCTAATTTTGATCCTTCTTCTTCTACGATGGAGTTGAAGAGGTGCAAGGTTGGTTACATTCTCAATACATTTCTAATACTTGTCTTTCATTGGTTGATTTTCCTCATGATCATGTGCAATCATGTTATTGCAATCCCACCGTTCTACCTACATTCTTCCTTAAATACTGTAAAATATTTCCCGCTCGGCGTCTAAGTTCAATGTATTAAATTTGAATTTTTATGTCGGCTCTAGTATATTTGGTAATGTGCTCTAATATTTCTCAGTGAAATAATGTATTATTGGTGACTAACTGTGCCCAGTGACTCAGTGACTAACTGTTCTCGGCGACTCAGTGACTAACATTGATTGGTAATTGTCATTGCTTAACTCAGTGCTGATAATTGTTTGGTTCTCGATGTCTTTTATACGCTGCTTTACCAACTTCTTGCCTTAGTATATTCATCTTGTTAACAATTATCTTCATTAATTATCATGAATTTGACAAAACTAATGCCAAAAAACTATCTTATAGGAGTATCATGCCTATGTCTTTGGACACTTCATAGGATATTGGTGACCCTTTTCAAAGGATTGATGATACAGTTACTGAGGCAGATGGCAGTAATGAATAGAGTACATTAAATCTTGGCACATTGATTGGGGATGAAATGAAAGGAGCTACTGAAAAAAAAAATATCAAGGCACTAAGGATGAACTTAAAGAGAATTTTGTTGAGGTAAAGAATGACGATGAGACTGAGGAAGAAGCTAAGAAAGAAACTAATGTATCCATTCCTGTCTCTTCAAATCTATTGTTGAAAAGTAAAGATAAACCTATGAACAATGATGTTGATTGCATGGATGAGGATGAATTAATGAAGTTTTCATACATATCTTTTGGTAAGGCTAAGGAGAGATCATAAAAAAGGACAAAGAAAAAGACAAAGGTATTGGATAGGGCTATAGATAGAATCAACAACATTCTACCTTTACCTTTCACCTTTTATAGAAATGATATAGTGGACAATCTGAACAAAGTCCTTGATGAATTTTATGTTCACTTTACTTCTTTGGAGAAGGAAACATATATGAAAGTTAAGAGAGAATACAAGGAAAATAAGTTAGAAGGGATATCTCAGTCCCTAAAGTGGGATGTTAGTATATTAGATACCACTATCTTTGGTATTAGGTCTTTCATTGAGCATGGAAAGAAGATGTACAATTACTATATAAACCCTTCAAGGTATGTACAGAATGTTGTGGACATAATCCATAATGATGAGATGACATTGGATGATTTGGTGAATAATTATGAGTCCTCCTCATAATATGTTTCTGATATGGATAAGGAAGTGTCCAGGTTAGTGGAAAAAATTAATGTTCTTGAAACTAAGAAGTAAAGAGTGTTGGGGATATTTTCTATGTTGAGGAGTATGCTTACTCCTAAAATACCAATTCTAGAGAAACACCTTGAGGAAATGGAAACAATAAAGAAGTCCCTTGATGAAGCTCTACCTATGGTATTGAAAGATGTAGAGATATCATCCTTTGCTCTGGATGGTCTTATTCATGTAGGTCAGACCTTGGAGAAGACATGGAAAGCAGGCTCAAAGATCTTGGAAACATATTTTCAAGATATTCTTCAGATGGTATGAGTTTTTGGTGAGAAGCTCTAAAATTTTGGTGTGTGTGTGTGTGTGTGTGTGTGTGTGTACATATATTTAGTATAACTTTTCCATAAATTTCAAAGGGGGAGTAATAAGTGTAGTATGAAAAATGTATAGTCATAAGTGTAGTTTGGCATTTGACGCTTAGTCATTTTTCACTAAGTGTTGCCATCAATTCCAAAGGGGGAGATTGTTGGAAAATGGCCTGATGATTATAGCATAAAGGTTTTCATTTATGGGACAATACTTGTTGGCATGGTCGCTTGGTGTACATTTTAGTTTTGGAGATTCTGTTTGGAAAAAATGACTAAGTCCAGGAATCAGTTGACAGTGTACAGTTGTACAGTTTTTCCGGTGAGATTAGTATGTAATGAACTAAGTCATACGAGCTTAGAGGAGTGTACCATGGGATGTATTGGACCTTCAGCTAAGGTTGCTTGTATTTTGGAGTTGACTAGAGAGAGTTACAACTTGTTGAAGTTACAGAAAGATAGTGCAGTAGTGTAATAGGGCAGATGAGTGGTTGTGATGTTTAAGGGTGTATAATGTGGAATATAGAAGTGATACTTTGGATTTAGTTTGGGTCCTACCCTACTTTTGTTGATGTATTATTTCTGACTATTTATTTTTTATTTTATTAAATATTGGACATGTTTTGAGATATAATTGGGAGCTGACTAGAAATTTATGAGATCAATTATATATGTGAAGATGTTTTGAGATGCGAAGGTGTGTGTGGAATAGATAGATTCATTATGATGTTAGAATTAGATAGAGGATGTTGTGAGCCATAACTAGAACTACTTGAGCATAGCTAATGCTTGTACAATTCATGTTTTGATAATTCATTATGATTCATAGTTTTGCATTCTAAGAGACGTGAGCTCATTGTATACCTCTAATAGGGGTTCTATCCTTTGATAGGGATATGTACTAAATCTAATATTTAACTCCTAATAGGGCTAGGTCTCCTAATAGGGACACTATACTTGTATTGCATCATTTGTGGGTATCATCCCCACTGGGGTTTTCCCTTGGCCAGGGTTTCCTCGTCAACAAATCATGGTGTTATGAGTTGTCTACTTTATGTGTGTGTTCTTCTTAATTTAGTAATTCTTGGTTAAGTTTGAATTTGTTAAGTTTTATAATAAAGTGTTGTAATATTGATTCATCCCCCTCTCAGTATTACTTAATCCTGACACATGAGTATGAAGAGATTGTGCGACGAGGTATGAGTGGAATCTATAATTGAGGTAGATATTTGATGTACTTCATTGGAACTATATTTGCATGAAAAATATTCTATTATTAAGTTCATATTTTTTGGATTATTGTCCATAGTGAATTGTAGTCCATTAAGGTTTGTATAGCCCTCATTGTATTCCTCAAGGTTGTAGCCCTCATTTGTATTTGAGCAGTGAGCTCTAGGTAGTGTGCCTAAATGCATGTGCATTCCCCTTGTGATAATCCTAACATGGTATAATTATTTTAATATAGTACATCATCTCATGGGTTTGATCCCCACCGTGGTTTTTACCTTAACCAATTTTCCACATCAAAATCTTGGTGTTATGTGTTGTGATCTTGCATTAATATTTATTATTCAAATTTGAGATTAAGGTTAAAGAGTTGGATAATTTTTTGAGTTTTGGGACACAAATTATTCAAATCACTCTCATTTGTGTGTGTTTCCTTGTTTATAAAAAGAAATATACATTCCTAATCCTTTCCCATTGTGACTTACAACTAGATATATTAGACTCTTTTGAGGGGTTTTTTTTCTGAAGCTGTAAACAATACCTTTTCCATGGAAATTGATGGAGTTGGAGTTGTAATCATCATTTTTGTGATAACCTTTTGCTTCTTCACATTTTCTTGATCACTGGGATCCTATATAGTATCTTCTATTATTGGCCTCTTGTGAGAGATATCTTGTTGTTGCACTTGTTCACCAAAACTAGTACTCGTACCCATTCCATCCCCACCAGTGGTAGTAGCACTTGATTCACTACCATGTTATGTTTTTCATTGTTCACCACAACTAGTACTAGTACCCATACCATCCCCACTAATGGTAGTAACACTTGATTCACCACCATGTTCTAGTTGTGATTGAATCTATGTGTTTGGATAGTTTGGATTTGAAATTCTATCAAAATGAGGTACACGTGTAATAATAATACTTTTCCTTGTTGATTTTAATCCAATGGTTGGTTTTTCACTAGGTTTTATTATAAATTATACCAATTGTGGAATCCAAGGGCCTTGTCCTTTGGTCTCCAGACCACCACCTAATTCATAACCTATTTTTTCCAGTTTGGCTACCCAATTAGTATATTTTTGTTTCAGGGGCTCACTCAAAACTATTTTTTTGCAAAGTCTGCAGTAGTTTTTGGAGCGGTACCTAATGGTATTTCCTCATCACCATCAATTTCACCATTAGTATATGCTTTAGTGTGATTCTCTTTATTCCACAATTGGATAAACTCAATATCCTCTAAGATATCTTCAAAATATGCAATAGTTTTTTGTTCACCTAGAGTCTTCCTTAGTCCAAAAAGATGTGATTTTTTTAGCCTATTATACATGCACACAAGCTTTATATAGAGATTATGACATTTTTTTAGTATATGTAATATTATCTCTTTTGTAAAAATTGTCGGACCTCCTGACTTGGATGCTTTGCTTTATTTTTCTCCATTGATGCAATGCCATAATTTATGCTGATAATTGTTCTAGAGAAATAATTTTGTCAGCAAAAAATTTCCTCCATCACGTTTTTGACCTCATCCAAAGAATCCTTATTTTCAACATTTATAGAAATGGTTTACTTTCGTGTTGAATTCTACTTACAGAGCTCTTATTCTCCACAAGCCTTGCTTGAATGACATTGTCTAGATCATACTGATAGTAACTAACAACATCAAAACAAAAAAAAAATCAAAAATTCATGTGTCACACTCATTAATTTTCTCTCAAAAGTGAACCCTCCACATGAGAAAGGTAACAAATAAAATATGGTCATCTTTTGTTGAGCATGAAAGAGTTCATATGTACTCTCCATCTGTCTTACATATTTTAATGCAAAAAACCTCTTTGTCACATGTATTGGAAGTTTTTGGGGCTCTACTCCTAATCCATATAACCTTAACATGGTATATTCTTCCATGAGGAACCATTCAGCCAATTGTATTTGAGGTCCGAGTTGAATGCAATCTCTACAAGACACAAACAATCTAGGCATTGAAATATTTGTAATTACATGATACATTGGTGCCAAATAGAAATCTAAAAAATGGGTGTGGTTTTTTATCATGCATCCTTATCTTAGGGTTCCATTCATATATTGGAGCCAGTGTTATCTTCTCATCATTATTATACACCTAAATCTCAAGCTTGTTGATTTCAAATGTTACATGATATTTTGCTAGAAGAAGATGACACAAGTAGGTTGTGAACCTAAATGTCTTAGAGGAACCTCTTTTAATCATTACAAATTATTTGTGCATGGATTGAACAATATGCTCAACAAAATTATATCTAACTGGTTGCTTAACAAAATGGAAATTAAATATGATTTTAAGAAGGCTTACACCCACTTCCCTATTATTTTCCAATCCGAGGCAAAATGTTAGCAAGGATATAGTATCTTGAACCCATGACACAAAAATATCAACATTATAAGGAGGTTTATATTTATTATTTTGATAAAATTGGGCACCCACCACTGTTATACCTCTGAGGAATTTATTTTTCCCATCTTCATTGATTCTCTCATAATTCTCTGCAAGCTTTTCTAGGTCAATGTAGATGTTTGAGTTATGATTTTCTACTCCAAACCCTAAGTCCAATTTTTTTTAAAATTCTTCCTCGGTGATGGATAAAAATTTCTTTGTGTGTTTTTATTAACAATTTCTCTTCTAGTTTGAGATCCTTTTATAAGGCCTCCCCCTCAATTCATTTCAACACATCTCATTATTACAACACTTCAAGAGTATACATAATTTAAGGAGCAACAAAATACATCAAGGAATCTTCAATAATTGATTATACTATGATTTCATGATGTTCTATCATGTTAATGCATCAACACATGGAGAAATAATCCTAGGAACATTGCATCATCAATTAGAGGCATAATCATGTCAAATGTATTTAAATTCAAGCATTTTAATTCAAATTTCTATTTCAATTCATCATCAATTTAGGGTTGACTCCAAACCTAGGTTTTAAATAAGGAAAACCCATATAAAACCCCAAAATTCATTTTCCTCCTCTTGTTTGTAGATCTAGGTCCAATTATAGGTTTCTAACAGAGACAAAAAATGAAAAAGTGTTCAAAAGATAGAGACATACCTTCACTTAGAGTTTCATTACTAGAATTCAAGTGAGGGATTCCTGGATTACCATATTCCTTGCTAGGAAAACCTAGGGTTCCCTGGTCCCAGGTCAAGGGTATTTGGGGTGCCACTAACTTCCCAAAAGTAGTTGAGATTCAACAAGAATTAGATACAATATCTTAGGATCCTTGATTTAGTCCTAGTGCTTAGAAATTTATCTTGTGTGTCAAGGACACCCTAAGAGACATAGACCACCTTTATTTATCTCATATTTATTTGATATGTTCCTCTTTGTATTCCATTTCTATATTTGTGTTGGTTCAGTGACAAACTATTCTACAACTATCTGCTTGTGCTTTTCATTGTCAATCTTGCACTATCTAGCCCAAAATCCTCACATCTTTGCACTATCATTTTCAACTAAATCAAGGAGTGATTGGATTCACTTTGTTCCTGGTATTTTTCAATCATATTTTAGGTTGATTCAATTGGATCCACTCTCCTTAATTTAATCAAGAAGAAGTAGGCCTAGTTTCCTAGCTTGCATGCATAAGCTAGTGAACCCGATCTTCCAATATTATAAGGAAAACAATTTCTTACCTAGAAGAGTTTCAAGAAATGGATCGATTAAGGAAATTAAATATGATCCTTTTTAGTTTCTTTATTTAAATATTTTTAATCAACATAGATCTACTACTCACCATTCTTCTTAGGCAATACAACTAATGGAGACACATATTGACTTTTTGAGATTGGATAAATAAAGCCTACACTTAAGAACTTTTGCAAATTTTATTTAGAAATTTCACACAATATGGGGTTTATCCATAATTGTGGATGTCTTATTAGACAACCACGTTCTTCTATGTAGATGTGGTGTGTGCAGTTATTAGGATGTATGCAAACATATCTTGATACTCCCATGCAAATACAACTTTGTGAGTTCTAAGAATGGAAATAAGATCTTGAATTTGTGCAATACTTCAATAGAGATTAATATCAAGTGTGAAACCAATTTTTTTTTACATGTGCTATGATTTTGTATTTAAATTGAAAGAAAGTAAGTATGAAGTGGATAATTCAATGTTGGACATTTAAAAGCAAAAGACTATACAAAAACTTGTGTGGTAACATTTGATGCAATGTAATAAAATGTTGAAGATATTGTGAATAAATTACTAGAGGGAAATTCCCAAATGGACAATTATCACTTATACTTTAATGAAGAACCATTCTTTACAAAATTTCATAAGATGAATATCTATTTTGAAAAAAAAAGCAAGGATTTTTATCTTTAGTTGGTTCGTCAATATCTTGAGAGGTTGATCAATTATCAAAATAAGAAATGATTCATCTATATCACTATCCATACACAAAGGATCCCTATTCTCCAATATAGGTTTTGATAGTTATAGGTACAAGGTTAGATTCTTCTTTGTTTACCATTAACAATAACCATATTACCTTGTCAACAATTGATAAATGCATTTGTAGAAACCAACCACGGTCTTACTAGAATAGGGGGTTATCCCCCTAGGTTAATTTTGGAATACAAAATCATAAATTTAGTTGTATATTCCCAAGAATCAACAAAAATAGTTATATCTTTGATCATACCTTCTAGTTTGACTAATGAGTGGTCTGACATTTAAAGGATTGTAGGTGTGGACCTATGAGTCCTTGAAGGGATAATTTCTCCTTAGTTTTGTTAGTCATGTCATTCATGGCAACACCTAAATCAACAAGTGTGTTTGGAATAACAATATTAATTATACATGCCTTTTTCACGGGGATTCCAAGGTTTAAGATCTTATGAATTTCTATATTCCCTAATATGGGATCAACAAGTTGTCCAATGACTTGAACAATTTTTGGGTTCTACTTCTTTTTATGCTATTGAATACATAGTTCCTAAAATATTTTTACATACACAATAAAATATTTAATGGCATACAAAGGTTGAATTTTAATGCTATCATTTCTTAGTTCATTAAAATAGATTGAATATAGGTTGAGAGAATTTTTCTTGTGTTGGTTTAGAGTGAAACCAATCAAGGAACGAAGTTAATTTCACTTTTCCTTCCATAGGTTTCTAAGGCAAATCATTGACCTTGATAATGGTGGACCCTTGAAGGGATTTACCTGACCTTAATTAAACTCCATCGATTTCTAATGTAGTTGTGGTATAAGTGGGGTACCCTACCACCTCATTATTATGCATGAGTTGTGTCACCTTGTTATTTTGGTTTTTTAACATTTGTTTTGGTGTTTGTTTTTCCTTTGGTTACTATGATGTATTGGATAATTAAATATTCAATAGTTTTTGTATTGGTGGAAGAAATTGTTGCAGAGGTTTGTATGTATTTTTCATGGGTGATTATGGATAAGATGGGTATTGCAGGTATTGTGGTGGTGGGGTCCTCCATTCTTATCACCATAGTTGTGAGGCATGTTGGTATTGATTTGGCTATTTATTGTAAGGTGGAGGTTGTTTCCAACCTCAATACCATCCTTGTTGGGTCAAAAAGAAAAAAAGACTAAATACTAGGCCCTATTGTATAAGGTGCATGAAATTCATTCATAATCCCTGGGGACATGGATCATGGTGGCCAAGGCCTCTATTGAGTCATCTAATAAATTGGTTCCTATATATATACATCATCTATTGCATCTAGCGATAGAGGTATTAGAGTATTATTTCTACTGGCATCTTCTGGAGAAGAAATCTTGGTTTTATCATATTGACACTTTTCACTGTTATGTTTTTTCTGACATAAAGGAGAAAAAAATGAGGGATTTTTCATCATCTTTTTTTCATGTATACAAAAGTTCAATTTTCTTACCTTTATGAATAAAAATATCAATTTTTAAATCGTCAAGTATCATACCTAGTTTGTGCTTGGTAATGCATGTTGCACCACCAATTGAGATGTTTCCTAGGATGATTTCTTATTGACAAAGTAGACCTTGAGTAGCTTTCAAACATCACAAGTATCATCTAATCTCAATTTTTAAATATCCCTACCATCCATAAGATTTAAAACATCCATAAATTAATCACAGATCTCCCTAAGAAAAATCATTTTGATAATCTCATTATTTAATCTGGTTTGTTTGGTTCTTTGAAAACTAAATGAGATCCACTCAAGATAGTCTTCTAAGGTTTCCTCCTTACATTTATTTATGTGAAATATCTCATCTCTGACCTCTTTAATTTTGTAATATTCCTAATACTTTTCCAAGAATCTTTCCTTTGTTCCTTCCTAGGTACGGATAGTTTGTGGCCCTAGGCCCATAAACCATCACAATAGTGCATCCTTCAAAGTATTTGGAAACAATTTAAGATTTTTATGAATCATCATGATATTAATAAATATGACATAAAACATCTGTACAATGAGAAAATGAATGCAAAAGGGGAGATCCAATTTCCTAATGCACACTCAGAAGGAAGATGTCTCAATAGGCTCAAGTAGGACTTAAGGTCTAACTGAGTCTCCTTGGTTGTTCAACATAGCGGTGGTTCTTTACATGGCTTAAATGCCTCCTGTTTCTTATATATGTCTAGTGGTTTTATCAAGAATTAACATGTCGATATTTTGGTGCAATGAAAACTACTAGTTGTAACATGTGGTATTAGAGCTTGGTCACAATTTCAAACCCCATGCTTGCACTGGGGGGATTGTTACAATGGTGAGAAATACTGATTATGCCCTTGGTCTCCTTCATTTTTCAAAATAGTAGTGGTTCATGGCATGGCTTAAGTGCCTCTTGTGTCTTCTATATGTCTAGTGGTTGTATCAGGCATTAACAGGTTGATCTTTTGGGGCAACGATAATTGCTAGTTGTAACAATGGATGTGTATTTCCTTCCTTGATAGAAAACTCCTTTTCTTGGCCTTCAATGAGGGAAAGAAGATAAATCCATGGAGAAGAACACCTTGAGTGATTGAGAAGAAGTCTAGATCTTGAATACTTAAATGTTTGGATGCCAAATCATAAGAGAGCATTTGAAATATTGATTATTGTTACAAAAAATGAGGAGAGATAGGGTTTTTATATACCTCTCACATATTTTATGATTCCAAATTAAGCCAAGACCACCATGAGATCTAATTTCCCACCGAAACATTGCAATGGGGCCTCGACTCAAATTTGGGCCCCTTTGTGGGGGAACACAATGTCTTGGATGTTGTGTTCTTAAGAACACAACATTATGAATGTTGTGTACCTAGGAGAATGAGGTAAAATTTGAATAGGGTTTCAGGGAGATGGGGTAGATTCCAAATTATGGGGCACAACTAATTTCGAGGTCAGAATAGAACATGAAGGCCACAAATAGTAACATAGGACCTAGGTGATCAAATAGATTATTGGATTTGAGGAATAATAGAGGAAAACAATTAGAAATAAGGGCTTACCTCAATTTTAAATGGAGCTGAATTAATAGAAGGCTTATATTTGAATTTAGGTGTTCATTAAGTGCCATATGAAGTCTTATTATAGAAAAAAACACTAAGGTGGGTGCTAAATAATTATTAAATTGTACACCAATTAGGTGTATACAATTTGAAATGGTATATTTAGCCCCCACTTTAGTGATAATATAAGATAACCTCATGCTAATGGTAAAGGAAATGAGAGAGATTAGAAAGAGAGAAAAATGATTATTAGGCAAACTTCAAAGAGATAAGACATTTGTAATGAGCCTACCTGGCTCTTTCCTTAGAATTCAACTACAAATTTTCTCTTACTCTGGAAATATATGTTTTTTTTATATTTTCTCTAAAACAAATATATAATTTTTTGGTATTTTTCAACAAAAATCCAATTGCAATGCACAACGAATCAATGTTCCCAAAACGTCTATTGAAATTCATATAAAATATTGAATTTGAATACACAATCACTATACCAAATCATTAAAAACATCAAATTCTATACCACACTTCAAATCAAAGAAGGTATTAATTATTGTAACTTGTGAATGGCATCTCCCACATTGGCCAAAATGATTATAAATTCTGGCTGCAATTCCCAAGACTGGTCGTAGCTTGCTAACATTGGAGGTTACGGCTTAAAGGTAGTAGCCGTATTCAAAATGAAAGACCACACTCAAGCCACTAAACCTCTTGTGACTTTTCCACACCTTCAACGCACTGTATATAAAGAGAATTCAGACTTCCATGGTTTATTAAGCTGCACACAACCTATACGATTCATCAAAATTGGACGTTGACTCAAGGTGGTGATATAAACAAAGAATTCACAATTCAATGCTCATGATACTTGCTTCAAACCCTCATACTCTTCCAACAAAATAATAAGTTGTAAAATCATCAAAATTTAATGAATGAAGAATTTTGAAAGCTATATGAATAAAATCCAATCTTCTTCAACAAGACTTTATACTCAGCTTCAAGAGGAAGTTTTAAATAACATAAACCATCAACTCTTTTAAAATATGGCTTAAAAGATTAAAATTCAAATATATATCTTCTTTCCCATTATTTGAAAGAGCCATACTTAAGACTTTAAAATATATCATTAAATGAACAATGATATAACATAAGCTTAATAAAACCATTAATTAAGATAACTTAAATAATTAATTCAACTCACACAAATCTCACACTATCAACTACAAGGACAACCCAACTACTCTGCTCTGATGAGACACTCCTCAAATATCTTGCCATAAATGGAAACTGGAAGAAGGGGACTTACTATAAATAGTAAGTTATAACTAAGAGACCCTTGAATCTGATCATTATCCCATGAGGGTCACAGTGATGTGATAATAAATATGTCCCCCAGATACCTGCTAAATTGGGGACATCACAGTCCTCCCTCCCCAAGATTGCTTGTCCTCAAGCAATCACAATCCTGGACCGAGTTCACAAGAAACTCCGCAACAAGAATATCACCACTCCAACCCCAAAGGAAGTCACACCTCCACCAGGATCCCATAGATAAAAATGTGTAAGTTTTCTGTCATCAACCACTAGTTCCTAAATAGACAACACTATCTATGCAATCAACAAAGTCAGTGAACCTGAACTCAAGGCCCAAACTGGTGATGTTGTAGCAAGAACATCACAAGGACACAACTAAATAAAAAAACTAATCTTTCCACCTTTCTCTCCATAAGATAAATTGTCCAACCAATCACCAAATGCATGCACTGAAGAATTTTGCACCTGATAGATATCCTAAACATGAGGATCAAGTGTGAGGTTGTACACACTCCTAACTGTATACACCTCAGAGAACTCCTGATCCAAAAAGCCCGTCTAGAATCCTGTAAGAACTGACTAACATCCTAGCACACTAGGGAAATCCCCAAAATCATCCTCACTCATGAACTAAGGGAGACCAACATCAAAATCAAATAACATATTATCATATAACTTAGTAACATCAATATCAAATAAGGGACTGTTCACAAATTGAACTACACTTGTATGTCGATCTGAACTTTATGACTGTGAACTATGGGAGACATGACATGTGACTTGCTCCACCTAAATTATGTCATTTCTATGAATGTCTCTACTATCCTCTACACAAAGACACATAGTGCACAAAATCCTCTGAGTCATACCTGGAAATGCATAACTCCTGCCCCGACACTCATATTTCAACTCCATCGAGTGCAGGATAGGATAGAACTCCTCAATATCCTATAACCACTGCATACCTAGCACAACATCCATCTCCCCCAAGTTTATCACATAAAAATATGATTGCATCTCATACTCACCAAGAGATAGTGAGAGATGATGTACACGTCAGGCACAGGTAAGGGTGTAGCCATCTGCTACCCTGACTTGGAACCCAACAAACTCCTCCACTGGAAGACCACATTACCTAACCAATCCCTCGTGTATGAAATTATGTGTGGCTCCAGTGTATAAAATAGAAATAAACTAATGTCCATCCACCAATCCTATCATCCTGAAAGCAAAGGGAAGTGACACAACAGTAGACAACACTATGGGTGATAGCCTGGCATCAAGACCAAACTCTATAGTGACCCTCTGGCCCTCATCAATATCTAAATCAAAAAGCTGATGAGAAGTCTCAGCTTCAACCTCATCATAGTACACCCACATAAAATGATTTTCCTTACTCTTAGGCCTTAAAGGACAAGTGCGCTCTCTATCAAAAGGCTCTTTGCACCAATAGCAAAGTTGTATTATCCTCATATCCTCATGAGTTGCCTCGTCATGTTTCCCAAAAAAAATGTTTTTCCATCAGCCACTGGTGGGGGTACCTCATTTGCTGGTAAAGTAGTGGTTTTAGGCTGTGCTTTCCCTTTAGAAGCTGCAAGCTCCATGTTCCTTGCTTTCTTGATGGCCTCTTGTAGGAACTAAAGATCAAATTCCCTAAGCCACCACCTTAAGGGCTCCTCTAATCCCTTTGTAAATAACATAACCAATCATTTCTCTATCATATTAGGAACCATGACAGAGAGTCTTAGGAACTCAACAATAAAGGATTGCAAATTACCGGTCTTCCTGAGTTGAGAAAGGTCTCGGAAATAAGTTTTTGGATCCTTCTGATCAAAATGTTCTACCAATCTATCTACAAACTCTTGGTAGGATACAATATGATCATGATGTAAAAAGACCAACCCATGGTACCACCATTCATGGGCTATACCATATAAATGCAGAACAACAAACCTAATGACTTCCTCTTCAGACATAGGACACAAGTATGTCTCAAACTTGTGAATTCAAGCTCAAGTTGTCATCTTCTCAGTACCATCAAAATGTGTCAAATTTAGTTTGTTGGTTTCTTGTTTCAATTCATGGTTCACATGTCTTTGTCTCCCATGTGTTCTACCCTTAGAATGTTCTCTTTTCTAAGTCATGAACCTATCAAAATTTAGATGTTTCTCTACTTCATGAGGTAAAACATCTCACTTTGTATGTAAAGCCAATATGTCTTCAATAAATGAAGCCTCATCATCATGACTAACAACATTAATCTCAGGTCTCAAGAAGGTAGGATTTAGAGGCCTATCCTTAGAATTCAACTGCAAATTTTCTTTTACTCTGGAAAAAAAAAAGTTTTTGATATTTTCTCTAAAACAAATTTATAATTTTTTGGTATTTTTCAAAAACAATCCAATTGCAATGCACAACAACTCAATGTTCCCAAAATGTCTATTGAAATTCATATAAGATATTGAATCTAAATACACAATCACTATTCCAAATCATTAAAAAATATCAAATGCTATACCACACTTCAAATCAAAGAAGGTATTAATTATTGTATCCTGCGAATGAAATCTCCCACACTAGCCACAATGCTTATAAATTCTTGACACAACTCCCAAGACTGGTCGTAGCTTGCTAACATTGGAGGTTACAACTTAAAGGTAACAACCGTATTCAAAACCAAAGAACACACTCAAGCCACTAAACCACTTGTGACTTGTCCACACCTTCAACGCACTGTATATAAAGAGAATTCAGACTTCCATGGTTTATTAAGATTCCCACAACCTACATGATTCATCAGCATTGGACGCTGACTCAAGGTGGTGATACAAATAGAGAATTCATAATTCAATGCTCATGGAGTACTTCCTTCAAACCCTCGTACTCTTTTGGCAAAAGTATAAGTTGTAAAATCATCAAAAGGTAATGAATCAAGAATTTTGAAAGCTATATGAATAAACTCCAATATTATTCAATAAGGCTCGATACTCAGCTTCAAGAGGAAGTTTTAAATATCTTAAACCATTAACTCTCTTAAAATATGGCTTAAAATATTAAAATTCAAATATATATCTTCTTTCCCATTATTTGAAAGAGCCATACTTAAGACTTTAAAATATATCATTAAATGAACAGTGATATAACATAACATAAGCTTAAGAAGATAATTAATTAAGATAACTTAATTAATTAATTCAATTCACACCAAGCTCACACTATCAACTACAAGGACAACCCAACTACTCTGCTCTGACGAGACACTGCTCAAACATCCTTCCATAAATGGAAACTGGCAAAAGGGGACTTACTATAAATAGTAAGATCTAACTAAGAGACCCTCGAATTTTATCATTAGCCCATGAGGGTCACAATGATGGGCTAATAAACATGCCCTTCAAATACCTACTAAATCGGGGACATCACAAAATCACTAAGCTTAAAGACAACAGACCCCAAATAAAGGATCTTAGCTTCTACATCCATGTGCAAGGACACATAAAACAAAGATAAAAGCCTAAAGCTTATTAATACTCCAAGTTAACTAGTTGAAGAGACCTTGGTGGACCTAATGTCTCAAACACTAGTATCATGCTAAGAAATCTATTGCAAGAGCACAAGTGATCACATGGAAAGGGAAAGAGCATACACCAAGGACAAGACAACGTTCCATGATCTAACTTACTAGAAAAGCTATGCGAGCATGGAAGGAAAGAGAGAGACCATGAATTTGACAGTCTAGCAATTTTTTTATGCTACGTGATCCATGGGAGAGGAAGAGGAGGAGAAGTAAAGGATAGCAAGTTGTGCTATGCTAGTTTCACTTATCCCAAAGAGAGACATGATAATTGATGGTCTAACAAGTTTCATTATGCTTTTAAATTCTACCTTGCAAAATTTTCGCATAAGGAGGCTTATGAAATTTTGTGCACTAAGGAAGCTTATAAAAAAATTTCACATAGGGGTGGATAATACATTTTTTTGCGCACATGATAAGCTTATACAAATTTTGCACATAGGGGTGACTTAAGGGACCCGTCTTATGGAAAACATAGTCTGCATATGAATCCATAAATGTGATTAGTCCAAGGATCGATAAAGTTCCATAATTTACAAGGAGGATACATATATGTCCCTCTCCTTATGATGATGACATAGAACTATAATGGAATCATAAAGAAAAGAGACAAAGGACTAGGAGATATCCTTAAAACAAGAATGTATGGGAAAAAAACCTTAGCAAAGAGTGAAAACTCTTGTTAGCCAAGGAATAGATAATTGTGAAAGGATATTTGTAAGTTGGAAGAGACCCTTGAAAGGAATATATCTTTGTTACAAGACATATAACTTCAAGAGGAATTATTGAACAAAGATAACATCTTCAAGAAAAGGGGGGGAGGAGAACAAGAATGTAACCTTTTATACCCTTATTTCTAGGTGAAAAAGGGATTCTTGATGAAGGATAACACACTCTAAGCCCCAAGTAAGGGTATTGTTTTAGGATATACATGCACTTTCCAAGCAAGAAAAAGGTTGTAACTTAGGATATAAATCTCCTAAAAAGGAGATGATCCTTAGGTAAACAAACAATCTCCATGCAAGAAAGCATTTCATGTGACAAACAAATACCACATAATTGAGAGAAAGTGAATCCTTATAAAGGAACAAGAGATAACCCATTACATACCCATTACATACCCTAAGTGATAGATCTTTCATAATATACATGCAATTTAAAGCAAGAATAAGGTTGTAACTTAGGATGCAAATCTATTGAAAAATAGAAGATCCTTATGTAAAAAAAATCCATGCAAGAAAGGACATCATATTATAAAAGAAAAAGTTAAAAATTAGATATTGGATCTTTTGGAAAGGAAGAGAAAATGAGGAAGGACGATTAAGTATACACAGCTTCCCTATTGCTAGGTAAGGGAATTCTTGGAAAAGGACAACACATTATACACCTCAAGTGAAAGTTAATTTATAATAGAAAACACTTTCAAACATAGAAAAGGTTGTAAACTTGGGATGTAAATCTCCTGAAAAAGAGAATATCCTTACGTAAACAAACAATGCTATGCAAGAAAGGATATCATGTTATAAAAGACACAACTCAAAAAATAGATGATGGGTCCTTGGGATAGATAGGAAAGTAAAATAGTACCCTTACCCCCCAAGTTTGGAGACAAGAAATGGGAAGGACTATTATGTTTCTCACAAAGTATGATTGCACCTAAGATTGCACCACCATGAATGACAATGATCCCCCAAAGGATAGGCTAGTGATGTCACATAACGAGGATAAACATAATAGGAACTTAGATGTTATTTAGAATGATCACAACAAAGGTGACATTCGTTGTTATATGTTATTTGAATCATACCAAAACCAATAAATTCTTAAAATTTATATTTCAAATTGTAAGATTCATTAGTCTTATGGCCATGAATTTAATGAAATATACAAATGGAAGAATTATCTTGTTTGTGTTTGCTATTTTTTCATTTATTTTTCAAAGGAAGAGTAATTAAGTTGGCCTTAAGAATCTCAAACAAAAAATTCTCTTGTTGTGATGATAGATAAGGAGAAGAATGTATAGATTGATTAGACAAATGCAAAGGTTGGAAACCTAGAGTTTCTTTTGAAAAGTATGATGTATATTTCTCATGTGTTTCAATGCTTTGTTGCACACATCCTATACCATGTTCATCACCAAGGTTTGGAATATAAAAAATATAAGGGTCTATTTTGGGTGATATTGGATTGAAATTTAAAGAGACCCTATCAATATCCATACATGTGTCAGAGTAAGGTGTTTGGTTCTCAAATTGAAGGATTTCATTTTTACTATTGAAGGTTGATGTGAAGTCTAAAGTTACCCAATAATCATCTTGAAGAGTTGATGGTGTGTTTGTTTGTATTGGAGGAAGAATTGAAGAAGGAGGTAGAGATTGCATATGAAGTTTTTAAATGATTAGGATCCTTATGGGCTAAGGTCACATTTGTAGAAGGGAGGACATCAAGGATATTATCCTCTTCAGGATGGTTGAAATATGTGCATGTATATAAAATTTATGAGTGGTCAAAGGTTTTTAGAACATGTTGACTGGAAAGTATAAACAAATGATGTGGCATTACAACTGGAAAGGTAACATGGCCGAGATTAGATAACATGGACCAATGGTATGGTGCCACGTGCCATGCTATAAAAAAAAGAAATGGTTCCATGTGAACCAGTGGTTGGGTGCCATGTCACACCCCTGCATTTGCACTATATGTTTAATGACATGATGTAATGTGGACCAATAGAATGGTGCCACTTTGCATCCCCATGGTTTCTCCAAAGAGAATTTGTTTTGATTGTTTCAAAATTGGTAGGTGGGTCAAACCCCCAACCTCTCCTTTCCTATTTTCCCTCTCCACCGATGGTCCAAGCAGTTGTCATTGTAACTGCTTAGGCCCACCTTTAAAATCTAAAGTTGTAATATTGCTATTTTTGGGGGTCGGGGGGTTCGAACCACTGACCTTCCTCCACATAATGCATGGTACCATCAATGTGCAACATGCATTCTTTTGAAACAATTATTGTAATAACTTAGTTTTGTTATTTTATTAACAGTGAAGTTGAGAAAGAAGGGCTCGGGTTTTGAACTTGAGCCCTCCCTTATATAAACCAAAATATTTTCCATTGAATAATAGTTCAAAGGCTTGACAGTTGCATACAATTCTGGATAGAAATATATTTGATATTATAATTTTATTAAGGTATTGGGGAATTTAAGGATTTTGAAGCCTAATCCTTGAACACAAGTAAAAGGATAATATGAGAAGATTTCTAGGTGTTATGGTAGAGATATAGATATTGAATTTTTATTGCAGGTCTGAAGAATTTTTGATGTAATAAGGAAACTCAAGCTTGGCATCATTAATGAAAGCGATTCCACATTGAGAAGTAGACTTGAAGATGTAGCCTGAACATTTAGGTGAACTCCATTATCAAAACTGATATTGTTCCTTTATGTTTCTCTTATTTCTTTACATCATTTTAATTCCTTACTTGATTTTTTAATTACAAGGTTGAAGTAATTAATTAACTTGTGATAGGAAATTTCATTAAGTTGCGGAAATGAATAAGTGTACGTAGTTATGAAATTTCAACTGCAAATGAACATAGCCATGAAATTCTATTGATGTGATCGAGAATTTTGAATATAAGTTAAGCACAATTTAAGTTAATTAAGCCTTAATTATGGATCAACTAGAACATCTTGAGAAGGCTATAGATTAGAGGAGTGAGGCTTCTTGTTGAGAACATGTAGTTGTTTTTCTATGGTCAAGATGTATGAATGACTAGGCAGTTGTGGCTGTGTTGTCTCATATGATCTAGTGTGAGGGCCGCCTAGAAGTATGTGTTGATTTTTACAATTGAGGATTCTTAGTAGTAGTCCTTGAGTGGCTCAATGTATTTTGTACTCTCTTCTGTGATGTAGTGGCTGACTAGTATCCTTGTACTGTCATGAGTGTCTGTTTATTTATTTGGATGAAGTGTCCAGAAGTACGTGACACCATGGGTAATGTTGTTAGTGTTGTCATAACCTGGTGATAGTTCTACCTTGAAATGTTATTAAATTGGTTATTATCTCAAATTATACTCTGTAGGGATCCTATGAGATAGGGAAAGAAGCTCGTGTAAATTGATTCTTTATAGGTGTGTGTGTGTGTGTGTGTGTGTGTGTGTGTGTCAATATGTATATTTTGTGATAGTGACCCACAATGAGAGTCATGTATACCATTTTTTGGAATACCTTATGAGATACATGATGGTCATATCTTGTTACTATTGGCATTGGGAGTACACTTGCGTAGAATTTTTTGTATACCATGCTAGGATTGGATCTAGGAGCCTTGTGAAGGTGTTGGTTGCCATTAGGGTAAGTATGTAAAGCACACTAGTGAAAAGATCAAAAAGTGCCTTGTGTTATTGTTGTCAATCAAGATTTCACCCTTAGAAATTATAAAATTGACTATCCTATTGAAATATGGAAACACTCTTAGATCGTGGGTGATCTATGATGAGAGTGAATCTTTAGGTTTAAAGTTTGGTTCCTTACTAGTAGTCACCTAAAACTAAAAGATGGAGGGAAAAGGGATAGTGAAGTAATGCTTGAAAATTGAATCCTAAAACCTAACAATTGATGCACCAAAGAAGAATCAAACATGCAGCTGGAAAAATCACAAAATTACCCTCTAAAGGCAATTAAAAATCTCACAATCTCAATCAGACACACTATGCAAAAGAGATTCTAATGACAAGTACTAGTATCATGATGCCTTAAAATGAAAACACTACTATTTTCTTAATTTCCACTAGCAAAAAAGAGGACACAATCATAGACCTACACTTAAGTATACCAAATTCTACATCTTGTATGCACCCTAAAATGGTCGCCTAGACTTTGGGCCCCATTTATTATTTTATCATTTTATCAAATTTCTGAATCAATGCTTTGGAATATTTTCAATTCAAATCAATTTCCTTGATCAAATTGTAATTAATTCAATTATTTCAATATTTTCTAAGGTTTGATCAATTTATCTAATTAAAAGATTTAATCTCTCTTTTAATTAAATAAAATTCCTCTTATTTAATTAAAAGATTTAACCTCCCTTTTAATTAAATAAAATTCCTCTTATTTAATTAAAAGAATTAACCTCCCTTTTAATTAAATAAAATTCCTCTTATTTAATTAAATTCAATTTCCCCCATTTAATTAAATAAAATTCTTCTAATTTATTTAATTGAAAGAAAACCTCTCTTTTAATTAAATAAATAA
>MU225228.1:1056669-1084022 GCA_018584345.1 Thuja plicata
TTTCAACACCCCCTTTTAAGTGGTGGGATTTTTGCCTCTTAATCATAGCCTTTGATTTTTGCCTCTTAATCTCAATCGTTCACTTTCCTTTAAAAGGAGACCTCTCCTTCTCATTTTTCATATTAGAATTTTTAGTATTGTTATGTTGCAGGTTTGAAGAGCAACTTTCGAGGAGAATTTGAGCACTCAAGCTCTCTTCTTGTTTTCTTTATTCTTGCATTCATGACTCCTCATATAGATTAGAATCATGTTTATTTCCATAGATTAGATTTGCATTCATATTTCCTTTCATAGAGTAATATGCATTGTTATCATTTAGATTATATTTCATTTTCATGCATTCAAATCTCTCATTTCATGGTGTATTTGCAATAGACACAACTAGGTCAATATGAGGGCCTTCATTTTACATTTTTACACATCCATGACTAGAGAGCTATGGATCGATATTTGAGGCCTCATTCTTGAGCAACCTTGAATGGAATGATTCATAGAAGTGTGACAACATTTATACACACACATCTAACACTAAAAAGATCTTGATAAAATAAAAGGGAAACACACTATTTCAATCAATTACTCACAATCAATACTCAACACAAAAAAATTGAGAAGGAATCTAAATCTCTATTGAATAACCATGGAAAAATCTGCTACAATCTGTAAATGCCCAGTACAAATAATACCAAAATTTGTAAAATACAAAATAAAATGGCAAAAAGAGAGGACCCTTTCGAATGTGGTCGAAAAAGAATATATAGATCCAAAACCCTACAAGGGTTGAGAAAATAAGAAAAACAAGAAGAAAGAGGGGTCAAACTGCCAAACACATGTAGTTCACCACCTAAAAAATCCCCAAAACTCATGATCTATCCATGTGGCACTCCAAACTGATGCAAAAATATCCAAAACCGACTCAAAAGTCTCCTCAATGCATGCAAACCTCCATGGGTCAGATGTGAACAAGAATCCTCAAAATTAGGGGTGTAACTGAAAGATACTATGGTCTAACTGTCTCAAAAAGGTTGGTCTAACTATCTCAAAAGGTTCCCAAGTGATGTGTAACTGGAAAGGAAATGAAAAGACTCCCACACCACTCAAAATGCACCAAAAGTCTCCCCAAACCGCATGTAGAAAAAGAACCCCTCTCTGGCCATATAAACTGAAAACCTCTCCATGCATTATATTTTTTGCCCCCCAAAATAATATTGACAAAGTGTTTATAATTCACACTTTAATCAATATTCTACAATGTGCACATGAAAAAATAGAATCTCTATTTCCTTAAATCTCCTCCCAAACATCACATCTACATGCACTTCTAATCTCCAGTTATACTTCAATTTTATTTGATCTCAAATAAATAAAATAATTGATATATTTATTAAAGTATTTCCCTCAAGCTTCACTTTAACACACATATTTATTATATTATTTATTTTTTAATATATAAGTTATAATAAAATAACATCAATATGTTACTTTATTAAAATTTATATATTAAAAATGAAAAGTCAAATAAAATAAGGGTTAGAAAGTCCTTCGAACCATATTAGGCCCCGTTTGGTTAGTGAAATTGGATGCGAAACTTCTACTTTTTATAAATCTGTCGTTTGAGACGCTAAACTGCAATTTGGGTTTCAGAAATCAAAATCCAGTTTAGGCACCAAAATTGACGGTGTATCTTCCCACCCAATAGGTGGAATTTGAAATCATCTTATGGGTTTTGAGTACTAGTAGGAAGAAGCAACAACAGAAGTTTTGAATGCTGAAGAGGAACGGGAATATAGCGGAGAGGGTTTTTAACCGCCAAATCTCCATCTCATGCCCCAACACAAGTAATTACGCCTCTCTCTTACTTTTTTAACAGTAAACTTGAAGTTTAATTCTGCAATTCAGCATCAAAACCCTAATGTTCTCTCAGAAACGTTCAATCTGGACTGCACTTGAGGGTTTACAGAGCGGGTGCAATGGTGAGTAATGTACATGTGATATACATTAACTGAAGCTATTTTACTATTTTAAATCATCCGTAGAAATGCACGAGCTCTCTCTTTCAGGCGTATGGGGAAAAATGATATGAAATAAGCTCTACGTTTCACGATTTGAAGCCAATAAATTTGATCTTTTCTCTTTTGTTTTCCTATGAAATGATCACTCGCAGTGCAACACACGAATGGCCCGAAAAGTCTTAAATTTGAAGAAAGTAGTATCACTTCTTGGCAGGGAGTCCCATTTTCTTGAGGAATTTCGTCGAACAATTCACGTGCCTTCTTTCTACTTACACATTTTTCTTTCATGCTCAATGAAGTCTCACATATTGAATCAAATTTGAATCATATATCCTTGAAAATAGATAATGCAGCTGAGTGCGATGGAGTTTTATTTTCCTTTCAGCTATCTGGAAAAATAAACACTAGTAGAGTATTGCAGTACTTTGGGCACTAATTTTTAAAACAAAATAAACAAGGTAGTAAAGGCAGGAAAAGTGAGATCAGCTTGTTTCACATTATTTTCTTTTGTTTGTTTCTCTCTTGATTCCCCATTTTTGAAAATCGACAATTAAGCTCCTTGTTTGAGGTCGCAAGAGGAGGTTATAAACTGTCACTTTTGATGCCCTGTTTCTGAGGTTGAATGTTGTTGTTGGCTGCTTTGGCCTGGTGGACGTTTTTAAAATCTTTCCTTCATTTTGTTTGCATATATCAAAATTGGCAACCAAATGCAAAGATAGAATGTCTCAGTCATCTTCCGGGTCAACCAAACAGTCCAAACCATCTTCCGAATACAAAAAATTAGAATTTCAAAACCTTATTTTGAGATAATCAGCTTTTGAGTCAAATTCTAATTCCTCAACCAAACGGAGCCAATTGTTAGGAAAAAACATAACCTTAATATTGTATGCTCTTTTTCATTTTACAACTTTGAACTTTCATCTGCGCCACCTCTAGATGGAAGAATTAGGGTTCGACTGATTTCATGAAGCCTTTTTGATATGCTTTCATCTGCAAAATATCACCTTTCCATAGGTATGTCTCATCAAAACCAGCCTCCAAATCACCTATGTAGCCATTTCTGTAAAAATTGAGGGCACATACCTCTGATTTGCTCTGTATTTTTTAAAGGATTTAAATTATCCCTCCTTTTGGGATGCGGTCTGTACAGGGTCTTGCAAGGATTCTCATAATTTTTACAGGACGACATGTTTATTTGGATGTCTTTGAGGGTTTTGAGATTTCAAAACCTCATACTCTTGATATCATTCCCTGTGACTAATCTGTCGCCATTTGAACTTCTATTATGGTATATGCATAATGAAACCCTATGAATGTACTATAAAACCCTTAATGATTTCATGGGGCTTGTGTAGTTTTCTTTGGCCATGACCCTAATTTTGGAACCTCTATTGATTGCTTCTTTTATACAGGAAATGATGAAAATGGCTTCTCTTTTATGTATATCTTGTACTCTTTTCTTTGAATTTCTACCATAGCCGAAGGTTTTCTTAAGGGTTCTCAAAAACTTTCAAACTGTGGTTATGATTTAAGGGCTTGACAAAAAATTCTTTGTGTTCCACTTTTGTTATCAATGGAGGTCATGAGGGCTTCTCATGGAAATTTTTGTGTTATGTGAGACTTCATACATTTCTATTGGAGGCTAGGCCTTCAAAATAAAACCCCTGAATATTCTTTGTTCCTTGAAAAGTATTTCAGGTTTCGCTCCATTACAAACTTCCATATGGTTTTGAGTTATGAGGGTTTCACTACACACAAATGGCACACTTTATATAATGTAGCAACATTTCTTGATCTTTTTATAATTATTTACTCAATCCATTACTGTTATGGCACCGTTCCTTTCATGTTGTGGATATAATCTGATTATTGCATTGATTTTTTACAAATGTTGACAGCCAGTAAGTGAACTGTAACCTTTCTATTCTCGATGTTGTTGACCATTGCTATTTGTTATTCTGGTGGAAAGAACGTTGTAATTATAACTTGCTCTTTCAGTTGATGTTTATGAAATACTTTTGACCCTAATGATTATCATAGTACTTTAAAATGTATTGTTGTTCCCAATATTTCTATTGAATTATAACAGTACCCTTCACTGTTATCATTCCCTCCATATTTGAACTTCTCAGATTGTATGATCATATCATAAGCATTCTTTGAATGGTATCTTTGGTACATGAAAAGACCCTCCTACCTTATTGTTGATGATATCAATGAAGTCCTTAGCCTCATATTTTATTTCTGATCTGATAGCATGTTGTCCTCCTTCTATTTGGCATTTCTTGAAAACACCCATCTGTTGTTCATGACGAGGTTACTAGTGCTAAGGATTTCTTCCTTCTGTGAATGAACCTACTGTGTATATCGATGACATAACTATGATGCTCCTTCACTGCTACATACACCTTTGTTACATTGATTACTTGGTTCTTTCTATCCTTTGTTTTCGCTTCCATCCTGATATGTCATTTTTTAGAAAACTGGATTGATGGTTGATCTCCCTATTGCTGTCATATGTCGATTAATAATTTTTCTTTTTCTTTTTTCTGAGCACACAACCTAGATTAATCTCGTGGAGGACTCTCTTTCACCAAAATATATCAATATTGTTCCTTTGAGATGCTTTTGTAGCTACAGCCGAATATATTGTGTTCTCATACTTTAAACCTAAGGCTTTTTCCCCTTGTTTTCTTGTAGGTTTGTCTTCAAAACCTTAGAGCCATGACTCAACTTGTTTTAGATATGACACTTAGGGAAGGGTACTTCATTGTACCTTCTATTTTGTGGGCGTAGTCCCTTACCATGCCATCATTGCCACTTGTTAGTAGGTATCTCTGCTATATAACATAATCATTGTAATTACCAACCTAATGTTGTTTCTTCATACCTTTAATATAATGACAACATTCCATCTCTGTCATTGTAATGACAACTACAAAGTGAGTGTGGAAAATATGGAATGTCTATCTTTTCACTTTATATAATTACTTGATCTACTTCAAGATAATGAGGATATTGCATTTTCTTTCCCTTTCTGTTATTTATTTGTTTATTCTGCTCAAGATGTCATGCTTTGCATCATTCTTTGCTCACTATATTTGTCATTTATATGGAAATCAGTTGTAAAACCTTATGAAATTAGTGTTTGACACCTGTTGATATACCTTTATATCTCCTTGAGTCTGTTGCAAGATCCTTGGTTAATGTCATACAGATTGACTATATTCACTAGATTTTATTGTGCTACTACTTACGTTACCATTCGATGAAATTTATTCATTAGAAGCTTTCGACCTCCAAATACCACTATTTTGACAATCTAGTACTTCGTTTTTCTGTACCAATACTCTTGTTTAACAATGACTACTACTTTGATTGAAATAAATCAGTATTATTTTCCTCTTTTACCTTGTAGTTGAAGTACATCACTATGATTTGGCCTAAACCTTATACCATGACAACCATGTAATAACTGATTTCTGATTATTGTTTCACTCATTCTATCATATTTACTGTCATTTGCACTGATATATTGATTTGCAATATCCTTAAACATCATTGAGCCCGTGACTCTTGACAGTGTTCACCGATCTTTAAAATTTCGATTGAGAGTGTGCTGTTGTAAAATGACATGTTGTAGCATATGACTGTCCTTGTATTCTATCATATTTACTGTCATTTGCACTGATATATTGATTTGCAATATGCTTAAACATCATTGAGCCCGTGACTCTTGACAGTGTTCACCGATCTGTAAAATTTCGATTGAGAGTATGCTGTTGTAAAATGACATGTTGTAGCATATGACTGTCCTTGTTTTTCTTATGATTATAGCATGTTGGGCTCTACCCTTGTGGGAGCTCATTTTACCCCACATGCTAAAAACTGATAAATGTGTACTTGTTCCTGCATATGAAACAAACTCATTAGATAATACATGAATTATGATTTGTTTTCTTGCTTTCCCTCTTTGATACATAGCTGATTAGGCACATTATTAGACTGAAATGTGTATGAGTTGATGACTTATTGATAAAATGATCTCTCTCTCCATCTCCATGTTCTCTAGATGACATGGTAATTGGAGCTGAGGATGAAGCTATGGGAAATCATTCAATAGGTATTCATCATTCCAAGCAATGACAAGCCTCATATCTTTATTTCTATTTCATTCTCTTTTACATGTTCTATTTCTATTTCATTCTCTTTTACATGTTCTACTTTTATCATGTATCTTCTCAGTTACCTCCCATGGCTTGTGTGGGATATTTAACTTACTATTATGAATAAAGAAACATTTATGATGAAAACATTTGTATAGTTCTTCTTTTTGTTAAAATTTTTGCATATCATTATTTACTTTATCAACGTTTTTCTATTTTACTTTCAGTAATGCACACTTAATAACAATGAATACCTTTCACCTTAGTTGCATGCGATGTCTCAGTTCTACCTGTTTGATCTAGAAGCAAAAAATAGGTAATATTTATCATTGTGCCATGATCCTAAGCTAGAGGTGAATGTGCACAAGTGGCCTCAAGAATGTATTTTTCTTGTATATGTGTTCCCGAGTGACTATGTTTCGTTTATTAAGTGTATGTCATGCGAATGTTGATAGAATCATCTTTTGGGAAACTACCTTGCATAATGGTATATTTGCATTGCATTGAAAATTGATCATAGATGTAAGTTCTAGTAAACAACAAGGTTGCATGATATGATGTTGGAATAATGCATACAATTATTATCATGGATGACTCATTGTTTGGCATACTTGGGTGGATTCTCTAACGTACTAGGATGTTGTATTCCTTTGTATTATGAAACAATTGCTCCCTCTGATGTGGTTGACCCTAGCCACACTATTATATGAATGTGTTTCATGTTTTTTTCTAATTATTTTGGTTGATTGATGCTTTGTTTCATGGTTTGTGCAACCCAACATTGAATTTATGTTTCTTATATTTGAGTTTTTGATGTGTGGAGTAGTCACCAAAAAGTTAAAACTTCTTCTCTTTGCCTACTTTGTAACACTTGTCATACTTTATTTATTGTTGAAATTGTGCACATTTTTATGATTTAGTGTTGAATATATTATTTTCCCCACTTGAGATTTTCCCTTCTCTGATCTCAGTGTGACTTTTCCAAATGTTTGATGTTCTTGGCCCTATTTTAGCAGAAAGTGTCAGCGCTATCATATTCATTATGGACCTTTGATAGTATGTACAAGGGAGTGCATCGTGGGGAACATACCCTATCTATGATGGTGTTAACTAAAATTAAGTTAAATTAGAATATCTTTATCTTAGTTATGAGTAATTCTACTATATAAATTGAAGGAATAAATTCATTATTAATGATTAATATGTGTATAGAAATGTAAATTATTTCTTGTGTAGATGGTATCGATGCATTGTACAATTTAAATTATGAAATATTCCTCTGACAAAATGTAATTAAATGTTGCATGATCTTTATGGAAGTTGTTAATAAGTGCATGTCTAATTTTATGAGAACCTTATTTGGTGCAATAGCTAGAATCATAGTGTAAATGTTTTTCTCATTGAAGGTTGATGCATGTATTATGTGACCATGATTGAGCTAGTATGGCTGCTTTGGATCTTGAATGAGGTGTAAGTAGAATTATGTAATGTATTTATGAGGATGCTATGTATTTTCTTGTCTATATTATTAATTGTACCATCCTAAAAAGCTAGCAACCATTATTGGTGTCTCTAATTAGGACCTATAGTCCCTCTTTTGTGATTTCAAGGTCTTTTTGCCCATTTTTCTTGATCCTGACAACCTACAATTCAAATTTGGGCCTCTACTTGTCATCCCAATGTCCATGGAAAAATTTGGGACAAAATCCTAGCGTGTACAACATTTCAAAAGTCATGTCCACGGGTGTACGATTTTCTAGACGTTCTACACCCAGGTATTTTGTCCTAGATTGGGCCTAGGGCCTAATATCAAGATTTTTCATTTAATTCTTCTCCGATGGTCGGTCTGGCTTAGTTTTAGATCCCAAAATGAGGGGTAAAGTATATAAACCCTATATATCTCCTCATTTTGACATCTATTATATGTAACCAATAATATCACAAGTACTCTCAAACTATCAAGTGCAAGCATTCATTTTCAGATTTTCAAGAGCATTCAAGAAAGCTAGGTGATTTCAGGAACTCGAGACAAGGCATTCTTCTTCTTCTTCTTCTATCTCATCAAGGAAATACTATTCAAGTTGGAGAAATATTTTCTATTTCATTGTGGTGTCTTAGTGGAGCTCTCAAACAAGAAAAGAAGGTTTCTCTTTCTCTATCATTCTTCTCTCTCTCTTTGCAAGTGTGATCAAGCATTTCAAGAAAATTAAGGTGTAGGGGTGGTATTCATAGATCCATGCACATGTGAAGGAATCCCTGATCCTACATCTCTCCTACAAGGTCAATATTTACATTCAAGCATATTTCATGGATTCGAGAGATACAAGCATCTGTCCACGAGGGTAAGCACATTAACACAGTATTGAGCCTTTGTATTTACTTTATGCTTTACGTTTCATATTTCAAGGTTGATTCCTAAATAGGGGTTTGACCAAGGAAAACCCCTCTAGACAACCTATTTCCCATTTTTACATGTGCAAGTACAAGTTAGGAAGTTGTAATTGCAGATTCGAGCTTCGTAGGTCCCGACATAGGTCTTTGCCAAATCTGGGATAGAATCATTAGGTACAAAGTGTTTCAGTCATTATGCACATAGGTACATAACTTTTTAGCTATTCTACACCTAGGTACAAAAAGTTTCAGTTATTCTGCACCCTAAAAAATAGACTTAGATTTTTAGAAAAGAGAGTAGACAGCTTACAGGGCCCAATCTAGAAGTATAATTGCTTTCAAGACTTTGAAAGTAAAATTAACTGTAGAACAATATTTCTTTCATCTCTTCAAGGTACACTTATCTTTATCACATTTCAATTTCCATTTTTTCTTTTAGATATCTCAAATTGTCCTCCCTCTCAATTTCCAAGGAACAAAAAGAATAGAAGCCCCTAAGACCCGAATCTGGATTTGACATCACTCTATCCTTTCTTGTGGTGTTGATCCGATTTGACTTTAGATGGCTTTGTATTCTAATGTGCCTTGTAAAATTGGGGCTCAGATCTTAGATCCTATTAGGTGATCCCCATTTTCTCTTGTACACTTTGGTGAACCCGACTCATAACATTTCAGTTCTAATTTGGTGTCTAGATCTATTTTGTATGTGTTGCATTTTACATTATATGCATTTAGATATATTATACACTCTTTGAATTTTTGTAGTTAGATCTCCTTTATATGCATTTTGATATCTAGATCTATTTTTTCAATTTATGCATTTAGACATCTAAACTTGTGTTAGATCTACTTCACTTTCTTTCTTAATGTGTGGCTTATATTTACTTTACAATTTATATAGCTTCACTTAGGTATTAGATCTCCTTTGTGCATTTATTTAGATATATCTTCTTTTCATTTGTGCATGAGTATTATTACATTGAGTCCTACCTATATAATTCCCATTAGGAGAGGCCATAGAATTATGGGTTCCTTTGATCCTGGGTAATCTTTCCTTCCTAGGAATCTTGAGGAGACCAACATGCATAATAATGATCTTCCTCCACCTCTTGAACACAACTCGTCTAATTCTTCCCATGATGAGGATGAGATCCTAAGAGTTGCACTTAGTCAAATCTAAAATATTTCTCATGAATTTGATAAATTCGAATAATGGTTAGGTCAAGAGAATCCCAACCTCGAGGCTATTTCTATAGTTGGTAGTTTGAGAAAGATAGTTCATAATGATGAACATGGAATGGATTTCTTACATGATCTTTTTCAACTTGTTAAATGTCAAGCCGCTTCAATATTGTGCCAAAGAACTTGGTTACACTCAACCTCCCATTAGTGTTGAGCCTTCTAATCCCATTACTACCTTAATACCTAGTGTTTCTACCTATATTGCGCCTATCATTACCACTTCCATTCAACCTTCTAATACTATACATGTTCCCATTCCTAATACTAGTGTTCCATGTTTTTCCTTACCTTCATCCATCCCCACTTACAATAGTGTGTCTTTTTCTTGTTTGAATGTTACTTCCATTTCACATAATTCTCCTAATGTTACCCACATATCTCCTTCTAGTCTTTCCACCAAATCTACAATCTACAATCTTGCTCAAACTGTCATATTTACAACAAAAATTTCTTCCACAACTCAATCCAAATTTAACATTCCTACTTGTGACATTATCGGTCCCTTATCCTTGGATATAACCTGTGCCAACATTGCTTAATATATGGAGATTCCTCGTTTAGACAACTACAATGGTAAAGGTGATCCCTTAACCCATGTTAAGACCTTTCAAACATTGTGTAGTGACTTTTCTCATGATCAAAGGTTCATGGCTAAGCTATTTACTAGAACCTTTTGAGATAAGGCCTTGAAATAGTGTTCCTACTTGCCTCCTTATTCTATTGATTCCTTCCAAAAAATCACCAATTTCTTCATTCAACAATTCCAAAGCAATATTGGTCCTAAGATATCCTTGACTAATTGATGCATTGTAAACAAGGTCCTAAAGAAAAGGTTACCAATTTCATTGGTAGATTTAAATATTTGTACGGTCAAACTTCTTGTTCTATACCTGATATTGATGTGGAACACATATTTTTTGCTAATTTACAAAAAGATATTAGGTATGATATTTTGTTTTCCGAATTCTCTTCTTTTACTCAATTATGTGTAGCGCTTCATAATTTTTAACTTCAAGTGAGGCAATTTGAGAGCACCACTCCAATGGCTCTGGTTGATAAGGGTGATGCAACATCATAATCCTTTCAGAAGTTTCAAAAACCAAAGGGATTCATAAAAATCAACTCTTCATCTAATCATGTTGATGAACAAGTGGTACCAACATCCAAAGGTGTGACTCCTTTTTCATATTACTTTAAACTTGCTCTTACTTTTACTTAGCTTAATGAATCTTTGCATAATGTGATGATGAAGTGTCTTAATGTTAATATGTTAATTCCTCTTCCCATTAACCCGATTGATCCTAATAAGCCTCAATCCAAATACTTCAATCCCAAATAATTCTTTCAATATCACTGTCAACCTGGTCATGATACTGAAAAATGTTTCTGTTTGAAATCTGTCGTGCAAGACCTTATTGATTCCAATTGTATATATGTTGAAGGTGTGAATGATCAGGAAATAAATCTGTAGCACCTCCCAACCAAAACTTGCTCTATATTGATCCTTTAACCTCTCATTCCACCCATACCATTGAGTCTACCAAGTCTTTTCCTTCTTCCTCCCATGTTGTTGCATATGATGATGAATCTATTGAAGCCAACAATGTGGTTAATCTTATTGATCAAACTGAATCCAAACCTAAACCCAAACCTATTAAACTTGAGATTCCCATTACCTTTGATCATATTGAAACTAGTAAACCTATTGATGGTCCTCTTTACATTCTTGCAAGAGTTAATGACCTTCTTTCTCGTGGTGTCCTTATAGATCCCACTTGTATGGTGAATGTTATAACTGAAGAACATTTTTACACAAGACAAATACAATGCAATTTTTATGACATTTCTGATGTGACACCTCAAACTTGTAGTGGTTTCACATATCCTACCAATGATTCTATCATTTTCCCATAGAAGTCGGTGGTAAAACTTAGGATGTCACCTTTGTTTACATCCCAACTTCTGAGCAATTTCAAGTCTGACTTGGTCTTCCTTGGCTCAACTCCTTGAAAGTTGTATCCTCTCCTATTCATAAGTGTTTGAAATTTCTCCACAATGGAGAAATCATCATTGTTAATCATAGCCTTTTCTAGCCTTTAGTCCCTCGAGATTTTGTTGACCTTGAATTCTTTTGGCCTTCTATACCTCAACACACTCACCCTCACAAAGATAATCTCTTTCGATCCTATAATAAATACAAAATCCAAGATATTTGTGAACTTAGAAATCTTAAGGGTATTCCATCTCCTTGCTTTGGACCTGGAATTATTCCGACACCACATACACCTCCTCTTTATGCTTCTGTTCCACCTCATATAACCTAAAAAACTTCTACCCATCATATCTTTCAACCTAGTGAGGTTCCTTTAGATCTCTCCCCTAAGGAAGAAAATGATATGATGTTGATTGATCCCAAACCAAATCAAATCTCTAGCAAGACTAAACATAACCGTTGTTCCCATGATCGCTATCGCAAACATCGTGCTAGAGCCCGTGAGAATGCTTCCCAAATCCTTTCTTCCCCTAAAACACCTACTGATTCCATAATTCCATTTGACCAACCTATGCATATCCCAAGGGAGGAAGTTAATTTGAAAAAGATCAAATTGAACAAACATGATAATTTTATTTGTATCTTGGAATCTATTACGATTAATTTGGATGATGAAGATACTCTAGATGATGATGATTTTAATGCAACTAATGATTATATTAATGCTAGTGATTCTGATGAAATGTATGAGCTTATTGATGTTAATCATGATTTTCCGATTATGTTTTCACAACAATTATCTCTTAGTCCTAGTGATGAACAAAGTGACCCACCTTTACAACATGGTCCTTGTTTGGAAATGGCTATTGTTCCATCTACCGTGCTTGATGTTGCTCCTCTTGCATGTTTTCAACCTTCCCTAAATACTATAGACTGAGATGGGGGGGGGGGTAGGCAATATACTTGAGTAGCACCTCTTGTACGATGGATTTTATGTATTTTCTTGTTTGTCGTAATGTGCTTCCCCCATGATGTGCTTCTTGTTATATGTTTTGTTTAGATTTCTTAAATGACCCTTGTTGCCCCGTTGGCACAAGGTGATAAAGGAATCAATCTATTGTGACATTCCTCTATTTGTATCTCATTTCTTCTATATGTTGTTACATGTTATTGTACATGTGCCATTTTTCGTAAATGTACTTTTGTGTTGTCTGAATTGGGATGATGCAAAGTGATAGCTACCCACTATTTTTCATCTCTGTGATGCCAAACCAAAAAGACTCTTCTCTGTGAATCTTATGTAACATTATTCCATTGTGTTTGTAGTTCTTCTACCTTAGGGGAATCATGACATTTTATTTTTATATAATATACATATATTATCATATGATCATATTGACCAGCCAAGTGAGTATATCTGTTATGCGCTCTCTTTTGTTATGTCTTTCATTTCACTTGGTTTGTCCTTTATATGCAGCATCTCATAGTGGAAACATATTTTTATGGATGCAAGTATGCTTCATTAAATCTATTTCTCACATTAAGGCTTTGCAATTTCTTTAACATGGGGGTATACAATCCACTCATTGTTTCACACACACACACACACACACACACACACACACAAATTTAATGTTACCTATCATGGATCCTTAGACTGATCCCACTTTTATTGGTCCTTTAACTAACCCCACACACTTTGTCCTTTGACTAACCTCTTTTCAGATCCTTAGACTAATCCTCTTTGATGGGTTGAATAGAACATATGAAGCTTTCCAGACTTTCAATGCCATCTTTTGCAATGCCTTTTCCTTTGCATGATCCATGGTAAGACAGTTCCTTAAAGGGCTAGTGGTCATTCCCTCTTTCTCTCTCTCTTTCTTTCTCACTTGAGTGATGCCTCTCTCATTTTTGTTTTGTATTTGATGAAGACTTAAGTCACTTGGGGGATTGATGCTCTTTGTCTCCTTGACCTTGATAAGACCATTCATATGCATTGATCTACTTTACCATGAGCATGAGTTTTTCTCATACTCTTGCTAAAGTGGGGGGTAAATGTACCATCCTAAAAATTTAGGACCTATTATTGGTGGCTCTAATTAGGACCTATAGCCCCTTTTTTGTGATTTCAATGCCTTTTTTCCCATTTCTCTTGATCTCGACAACCTATATTTCAAATTGGGGCCTTTTCTTTTCATCCCGATGTGCTTAGATAAATTTGGGACAAAATCCTAGGGTGCATAACATTTCAAACATTGTGTCCGTGGGTGCACAACATTCTAGGCATTTTGCACCCAGGTCTTTTGTCCTAGATTGGGCTTAGAGCCTGATATCAAGGTTTTTCATTTAATTCTTCTCCACTGGTCAATCTGGCTTAGTTTTAGATCCCAAAATGAGGGGTAAAGTATATAGACCCTATATCTCTCCTCATTTTTACATTTCCTATCATATGCAAGAAATAATATCACAAGTACTCTCAAGATATCAAGTGCAAGCATTTATTTTCAAATTTTCAAGAGCATTCAAGCAAGCTAGGTGATTTCAAGATCTCAATCCAAGACATTCTTCTTCTTCCATCTCATCAAGCCAATCTTCTTCAAGTTGGAGAAAGCTTTTATATCCCATGTTGGTGTTTTAGTGGAGCTCTCAAACAAGAAAAGAAGATCTCTCTCTCAGAAAGTGTGATCAAGCATTTCAAGAAAATCAATATATAGGGGTGGTATTCATAGATCCATGCACATGTGAAGGCATACTTGATCCTACATCTCTCCTAAAAGGTCTACATTTACATTCAAGAAACAAACATCAATCATATTTGATATATTTAAGTGATACAAACATTTGTCCAAGAGGGTAAGCTCATTAACATAGTACTGATCCTTTGTGTTTACTTTATGCTTTATGTTCCATATTTTAAGGTTTATTCCTAAACATGGGTTTGACCAAGACAAACCCCTCTAGCCAACCTATTTCCTATTTTTATATGTGCAAGTACAGACTAGGAAGCTGTAATTGCAGATCCGAGCTCTATAGGTCTTGACACATGTCTTTGCCAAATATAGGATAGAATCATAAGGTACAAAAATTTTCATCTATTGTACACCCAGGTAGAGAACATCTCATCCATTTTACACCCTCATTAACAAGCCCATATTTTCAGGATAGAGAGCAGACAACTTATAGGGCCCAGATCTAGAAGTACAATGGATTCTAGGACTCGGAAAATAAAAAATACAACAGAAGAACACTATCTCTTTCATCTCTTCAAGGTACACTTATCTTTATCACATTTCAATTTCAATTTCCTCTTTTAGATAACTCGATTCGTCCTCCCTCTCAATTTACAAGCAACGAAAAGAATAGAAGCCCCTAAGACCCGAATATGGAATTGACATCACTCTATCCTTTCTTGTGGTGTTGATCTTATTCTAATTGAGGTGGCTTCGTATTCTAATGTATCTTGTGAAATTGGGGAGATCTTAGATCCTAGTAGGTGATCCCCATTTTCTCTTATACATTAACATCATGTGTATTATTCATGATTGATCTTGTTGGTTTCAGTTGGTCGGGTGTGACTTAGACTACCTATGATCCTTACTCTCATTGTGCATTTGATACCACAGTTAGCTTGTGCTTGGTTCTCTAAGAGAATTGTGAAAGTCCTTCATGCAACACCATTATTTAACGTTTTATTGTTGGTGGGTTTCCTTTGTGCCATCTATGTTATGGGATTCCTCATTGCACACATGGATGACATAGTATGAGGATAGAAGGTACCTATGTATTTCTTGGACACCCTTGGGTTACATATTTATATGGATATACATATATATGTTATGCATGGAAATTTATTATTTTCTTATGAGATTGTGTATTTGTAGAGAAGTTGTTGTTGGAGGAAGTTCTAATAGTTATGTTGCCTCCACTTAAGCTAGAGGAGGATGCAGTCATGGTGGGAAAATTTAGATATTTTAATTTTGGTGAGGCTGTAGAATTTGGGTGATGACCCATTTGCATGGCCTCTTAGTCATTTTGTGGGTGGTAAAGTTAGAATCAAGATGGGTGATCAACCCTTATTTGGGATGTAAAGGAGCACTCAACAAAGGAGATTTTGTTTTTCTCCTATATCTAGAGGTTAATTTTCTACTGAGTGACCCCTCTTGTTGAGACTTGTATGTTGAACCTTTGTAATGATAAAAATCTATGCTACGAGGGGAAAATATATCCTTGAAATTATACCTTATGGAGCCCTAGAATTGGTCTTAGTACCTAGAACAAAAGTGAAATTGTATAAGAGAAACCTTGTTTTGAAGACCCAAGGTTGTGATAGTGAGACTTTTATGGGAATAGGTGTGCTCCAAATGAGAAAGATAGTTCCATTTGGGCTTAAAGTATGACTTTTTATCCTTGTTCTCAAGATGTTATCCTAAATCTTGGGTGATTGGGTTCTAAAAGATACCCTAGAGAATAACATTTTTGTGGTTGAATGCCTTGCGATGAGGTAGGGTGGCTAGTGTTGGGCCTTGTTAAGTAAATTTTTCGTTGGATAGAGATTCCTACAATTGATATTAATCCCTCTACGTGACCTTGAGTGTGTATGATGCTCATTTTTACATATGGGTTTCTCTACCAATGTAGTTGTGAGGCTCATTAAGGAAGAGGCACAATGCAGTTCATATACAAGGAGTCAAATAGTTATTTTGTATACTGGATTTCATTGTTGGCCCTTATATTTGGTGTGTATTTTTCTTGGTTTCAGGCTTCCAGGAGTAAGCCTAATCCTTAGGGGGATGATGTAGTGCTCCTCTAGTTTAATTTTTGCATTATGATCTTCCAGATGTGGATCCTTGTATGTCCTGATCTGGCCTTAGGTCTTGTCTTGTTGCCTTATGTGATGTTGTGTGTTCTCATTGTATGTTGGATGGATATATGTTGTTTTGACCAAGTTGGGCATGTGTTATTTTAGCGCCTTCTTAGTGATCCATGTTATACTATTGCCTTAGCATATTATTTTTATGATCTAAGGTAGACTCAATATATGGTGTCATATGACTTCTCAAGGATTATTCTATGGTGTTGGCATTCTTGTGATGTGTTGGAAATGGTTGTATTCTTTTTTTATGTGATGTCACTACTGGTGTAAATAGTGGACTATACATGTGATTTTAGTAATGATCATATTTGTGTAATAACTCTACTATGATACTTGGTTACATGTGCATTCATAGATGATATTATAGTTGTATGGTATTGTTGATGATTTCATCATGAGTAAGATATTGTTCTAGTGATTCAATGTGTTATGCTATATTGATCATGTGTTCTTAGTAACCTATTTTGGGGATTTATCATGTGTTCATTAATATCTATGTAATAATGCTAATGTTAGTTAATGATCCCAATAGTATATTATATTATTTGATGACGATTGATGCTTAACATTATAGCTCAAATGATGTTATAAATGTAACGCTTAAATGACGATTAATCATATTAATATTATTTAATGTTAATTAATGATGTGAGAAGGGGTGGTTTCGTAACATTCATCGAATGATTATGTAGCCAAAGTTCCCTTTCACTAATTCTTTTTATTTGATGTGAATGTATGTGCTTTAGCTATTTATGTATATATGATCTAGTACACTTGACATGTGGCATTTGAGTAATGAAAATTACTAGGCATCAAATCCACCTAGCTCCACAGGTTTGAACGTGCTTATAATATCCTTGATGGTAGTTAAATTTGGAGATAATCATGTGACCAATCTTGTCTCAAAGCACAATTATCGTTCCTACTCTCGAACGACACTCACCAATTACCCATATCTACCCACTTGTTTCCGCGTGGTAATGACTGACTACCTATGTATGATGTGATGAGTCCAGTGTGTTATTATTGTGCATCTTTGTTGTTGATAGTAGTCATCAGTCAATGCATGGGTGGTGATATGTAATCATGTGACAGTTAGTGTTTCCGGTTGGTAGCATTATGTTATTGTTTTGTTATCGACTTTTTTTATAAGGATTTTATTTATATTGAAATTTTATTTTTTTATTTTTGGGCCTTTGTATCTTAAAGTTTTTTTGATGAGATTCTTAATTTAAGAAATTTTTATATTTTAATATGTGTTTTGAACCATTTTATATTATTACGAAAAGTGCATTTTTATGCACTTTTACCATTGTTGTTTTCTATTTTTTTTTAGTTCTCCACACAAAAAGCCTTGATAAATTTGAATTTGGCCCGTGGAGGGATTTGGAGGAAGGGTCTTTTTGTGGGTATTTGTTCATTGGATTTACCACACCAAAATATACTTGTTTCAAAAAGCTCACCTCGTTGCATGGTGATTTTATAAGCTTGTGTGCATGCTTGTCTCTCATGGTTTATGTAGGAAATGGATAAAATGCAACTGGTCATGAACACTATTTCCTAACATTGTTCATGGGTAGATGGTGCATAATGAAGTGTAGTTCTAGTTGTTTAAATTACTTGATAAATTTTGTAAGCATTAAGGAGTTAATATCGTGTAACTTGACAATGGACATTCAATGTCTAGTGGTAAGTTCATGTTGTTAAAACCCCTTTTGTTCTTTTCAATAGAAAGTGGGAGAGTTTTAGGATTATGTGTATTGTATGCCTTGTAAACCCTTGTAATAATTAGTATAATATTGTTATAATTTTGGCTAGCTAGACATGCTAATATTTTAATATTCTTTTTTATAACAATATTATTTAAAAGGGATGCCAATCTTTGAAGAATCTATGAGATTTCCATATGCTACTTGACAATTAGAGTGACATATGTAAGAACATATAAAGGAGTTACATAATGGACTTGCAAAAGTACATTTGAGTAGTTAATAATAAGCATGTGTAAGAGAGTGTAAGAAGTAAATAATGATTCACTAAGGGCACTTAGGAGCTACTTATGAAACCTTTGGTCATGGTGGTTAAATCTGGCTTGAAAAGGGATTAAAAGTTATTCTAGAGGCCACTCACTTGTACTAGGTAATGAGAATGTTTATCATGGTATTAGGGTGTCATTTTTTACCCATAGCCTTATCTTATTGAGATATTTTTAGCCATTTTAAACTTAGATATTAAGGGATTGTGATGGAGGTTGATGCATTTAGTTTGTGTAGGGTTATTAAGTGTAATCTTACAAGCATCAATGTTGCTATTTTTTAAAGGTTTATTTTGGAAAGTATCTACATTTTTTATTTATTTAGTATTTGAGATTGTCTTGAGTTTAGATGCTAGTAGTTGTGGAAATGTTTTATTGATAATTATTATATTTACAAATATGTCCTAGGGCCATAGTTTAAGGAAGGATCGATAACTCAAGCATTGCAAAATCATTTGATAAAAAGGGAAAGGGACTAAAGCTTGATATATCCTAGGTTTTCATATGATTCAAAGAAAATATTTTAGAGATACTACATCATACATGTTTTTAATGCTATAAAAAACAATCAATATGGTTTTGACTTTCAAATTCAAGGAAGCAAACAAATTCAATCCTAGTACAACATGATCTTAAAGGAGTTAATCAACACTACAAGTTTCAATTCAGATATCTTGCATATACAAATAAGATTTTGTAGGTCAAATGTACATATGATGCATAACTACTTTTAGACATTATCATAGATTTTGGGCGAGTTCGCAATCCTAAAGACAACTTCAATCCTAGTACAAGAAGATCCTAAAAGTGTTTATCAACACTACAAGTTCCAATTTAGAGGTTCATATGATGCGATAACTATACAAATAGGATTTTCTAGGTCAAAGGTACATATGATAAATTACCACTTTTAGACATAATCATATATTTTGGGTGAGTTCTTGATTCTAAAATCAAATTCAATCTTGTCACAACAAGATCCTAAAGATGTTTATCAATATTACAAGTCCCAATTCAAATATCTTGCATACCTATACAAATAAATTTTCTAAGTAGAAGTACATATGATATAATAACTATACAAACAAGAATTTGAAGGTCAAATATATATGATTCACAATTTTAAAGTGACACAATCCTCAAAGCATTTATTTGCACTAAAAATCCCAATTCAAATATCTATGAAATAAAATAATATTTCTCTTGATAGAAAACTTAAATTATTTATTTTCATTTTTTTATATTGTTTAAATAACTATGGAAAGTTGGGGCTGAGAGGTGGTACAGGGCACCTCTTGTAATTCCTATTTTAATGCTTGGTTGTTTGTAATAAGGTGTGAATCCTTTGTGTCACCCTAGTGTGTGTGTGTGTGGGGGGGTCTATTTTGTAAGGTGAAGGACCCTAAGGTAAGTTATAAACCTTAAGGGTGCCTGAAACCATGTTAACCCAAGTCTAGTATCTTTTGGATTTTTAGTCCTTAGTTTGAATTTTATGTTTTGAAGCCTTAATATAGGTTCTTGTCATGTTTTAGATCACTCCTAAATCCTTGGAGGTTGGTAGAATTGGCATCTTGCTCAAAATGCAACTTTGACAAATGTTGCTAAAAAGTTGTCTTTTTGCAAAATGTTGCATGAGCAACTTTTGCAAAATATTGCTCGAGGAATGACAAATCAGTTTGAAATGGCCACACCAACTTCTTGGAGCATCTGTAACACCAAAATGATGTTATTTGATGTCCTTGTGCCTTCTAGGAAGGTTAGATGTCATTGTGTACATATTTTGATGTTCAGAGAAGGAAATATAAGAGTTTTCAGAGTCATTCTGTGTGTACGACCTGGTACCACTTGCAGAACTTTGTGATGTTTTGAGTTAAATTAATGTTCCAGTTGGTTTCATCTATTTTAGTGGATTTACATAGGAGTTAGAGCATTTTGTTTGGTCATTGTTTGAAAACCCTACCTTACTGGGTCTGCTCCAAAGATGTGACCCTAACTTGGAACGTATCCAGTGGATCTACTCAAACACTTGGGGAATAAAATTTAGGTTCATGCACTTTAAGGTTTCAAAGGATCATGAGCTCCATGTTGGTTCCATGAATTTTGAGACAAAGCCCTAGGCTAATTATCTCTATGTAATTAGCCTGCTTTTTGGGTACAGTCACATGCATGTGAGTTATTTGGTTAGAAGGATAAAAAAAATGGTGGATCTAGGTCATTTTGGGATAGAGAGAACTATCCAAGTCCTTGTGCTCACTCTGTGAACCCATCTTAGACCACTTTCTTAGTTATCCAAGCCTAATCTAGCTAATTAGGTCTGTGAGCTTCGCAAGAGTTTAGTGGTGTAGGAGTAGAGTGGAGTCCTAAGGCTTTGGGGTTTTTCAATACTCCATAAAGGGTATCTAGAACCCAATTCAGACCATTAATACCCTTCTGTGATAGAAACTTATGCTCAAAAAACCCTCTAGATAGGGCTACAAGAGAATCTAGAACAGTTAGTGTTTGACTAACCTTTGGTCTATATAACTGAATCCATTGGTGGATTCTCAACCCTTGGGGTCTAAAAAAGTCTACCATCCCTTAGATTGGTTGATCAAAGCCTCTGGTGAAGAGTTTCACTCTTAGGCTTGGTTTAGGGAAAGTGTCCCTAAAAGATAAATTGCAGAGATTGGTGTCTTGGTTTAGGAAGCCAAGTTGTGATCAAAAGAGTGATTTGGCCTCTTGGAAAAGTTTTTATACACCCTAAGAAGACAAGTGTGGGATTGGGATACTTGAACAAGCAGTTTGAGGTAGCTATAAGGAGTTGGAGCCTACTTAAGTCTTCCTGTAGTACACTCTACATTAGGTGGTATCAGAGCCTACTAAGACCTTGGAAGAAGTGAAATATGGGTGATAGGTAGAAGACACTCCAGGAGAGGAAGTTCCAACAAGAATCACTAATGTGGAACTAGCTAAAATTATCAGGGAACAAGTAGCCAAGAACAAGAAAATTGAAGAAGAGATAAGGAAGTTGAAGGACCTCCAAACAGAAAAGGAAGAGGGAGGAGAATCTGAAGAAGAAGAAGAAGACATAGGACATAATGAAAGGAAGAGCATACCTGCAAAATAAGATCACTTCCTTGAAGCTCTTGAAAGAGTTGGAAGGAGAGATCAAAAATCAGAGATTCCCATGTTTTGTGGGAAAATGAACCCTGAAGAATGTATGGATTGGGTAGAAGCTTTGGAGAATTACTTCGAGTGTGACAATGTCCCTAAAAATCAGAGGGTCAAGGTGGAAAAATCCAAAATGAAAGGCCCTGCCTTAAGTTGGTGGAATTTTCTACAAAATGAAACAATTGAGGAAGAGAATAACCCTATCTCAACATGGAAAAGGATGTTGATAGAAATAAAAAAATAGTTTGTACTAGAGGACAATGAAATCACCCTCCATAAAAAGTTGCAAAATCTAAGGCAAAGACCTTGATGTGAGTGGGTACACTGAAGAATTCCATAGAATGACCTTGAAGGCCAAAATCCATGAGAATGAGAAGCACAAACTTGCAAGGTATCTCAATGGATTGAAGTACAGTATTCAAGATGAAATGAGTCTATTCAACCCTGAATCAGTACATAAGTGTTTTCAAATGGCACTAAAGATTGAAGAAAAACAAAGGAGGAAAGGAGAACAAAACAATAGAGAAAGAGGGAGTAATTTAAGAGGTAGAGGCAGGTTCAATGGAAGGGGTCCACTCCAAAGGAACCAAGGAGATTTTAATAACCAGGATTCAGAAGGAGAGCACAATACCAGAGGCAACTTCAGAGGTAGGAGATCAAATAGTAGAGGGAGATTTGGTGGAAGAGGACCTAGTGTCTTTACTGGGAAGTGTTTTACTTGTAATCAAATTGGACACCAGTCCTTTAGATGCCCTGAGAAGAATGGCACCAACAAACAAGGAGGGGATAGAAGAGTACAACTCACCCAAGAGGATGACAGTCAGAGTGTATCCTCTTACCATTCTATAACTTCAAGACCTGCAAATCCAGAACAAGGAGAATGTTTCATGATGCAAAGGACACTCCTAAGAGTACCTACTATTGTAGAACCACCTCAGAGGAAGTCATTATTCATAATAAGCTGCAAGCTGAATACAAAGGTATGCAAAGTTATAATTGACTCTAGATCCACCAATAATATTGCATCTAGGGAGTTAGTTAATAAGTTAAAGTTGCATGTAATCCCTCACCCTTTCCCTTATAAAGCTTCTTGGTTGACAAAAGAGAAACAAACTATCATCAATGAACAAGTTTGGGTAGATTTTAAGATAGGGGAGTATACAGACAGAGTTTTATGTGATATCACAGAGATGGATGCATGTCATTTGTTATTAGGAAGACCTTGGAAATTTGATATAGATGCCAAACATGATGGAAATTCTAATGTGTATACCATAGTTAAGGATGGTGTTGAGTATGTAATGAATCCACTCCCTGATAGTGAGAAAGAAAAACATGTGACTAGCAGTGTCTTGCATGTAGGAGAAAATGAATTCATGAAGGTTCTAAAAGAAAGGGATACACCTTGTTATGCATTAGTGGTAAGACCTCAAAAGACACCACTGAAAGAGCCAAAAGTCAAGGCCACCACTAGGGATATAGGTCCCAAAGAAGTCAAAGCACTGCTAGACCAGTATAAGGGTATCATAGCTGAAAGTACACCATAGTCCTTGCCACCTGAAAGAGAAGTGACACTACATAGACCTCATACGAGGGGCCACTCTTCCTAAAAAAGAAGCATACAAAATGACCCCTGAACATAATCAAGAGATAGCAAGGCAAATTGAAGAATTGTTGTCAAAATGTCTCATTAGGAAAAGTGAGTCCTTGTGCAGTCCCTACAGTCGTAGCACCCAAGAAGGAAGGCACATGGAGGCTATGTATGGATTCTGGGGAAATCAATAGGATAACCATCAGATATAGGTTTCCTATGCCTAGAATAGAGGATTTGATGGACTATTTAGGGGGTGCAAGCTACTACTCCAAGATAGATCTCAAGAGTGGTTACCATTAGATAAGAATTAGAGGTGGAGATGAATGGAAGACAACATTCAAGACTACATAAGGCCTCTATGAACGGATTGTGATGCCTTTTGGTCTCTCAAATGCCCCAAGCAATTTAAGAGACTAATGAATGAAGTGTTGAAGTCTTTTCTCAATAAGTTTGTTGTATATATTGATGATATTCTGATTTTTAGCAGGAGAAGAGAAGAGCACCTCAAGCATTTAGACATGGTGATGAGGAAGCTCCATGAGGAACAGTTGAAAATAAATATTGAAAAGTGTATACTCCTTCAAGAAGAACTTGTGTTCTTAGGTTTTGTGATCTCCAAGAATAGTCTCAAGATGGGTCTTTCAAAAGTTGAAGCCATCCTCAATTGGCCACCTCCTACTACTCATTTAGAGGTAAAAATTTTCCATGGTTTGTGTATCTTTTATAGGAAATTCATCAAAAATTTTAGTGGCATATGTACTCCCATTATCAACACTATTAAAGGTGGAAGAAAATGCATATTTACCTGGACTAATGAAGCTAATGAGTCCTTTGAGTTGTTGAAGAAAAAGATTGCAGAGCAACCTATCCTAGTCCTACCAGATTTTCACAAGGTGTTTACAGTGGAATATGATGCAAGAAACAAAGCCATTGGGGGAGTCTTGAGCCAAGAAGGGAAACCAGTTGCCTTTTTTAGTGAGAAACTCAATGAAGCTAAGAAAAAATACTCAACATATGACCTTGAAATGTATGCAATGGTTCAATCACTTAGGGAATGGAGACATTATTTGCTCCCCAAGGAATTTTTGGTCTTTATTGATAATCATGCTCTTATTTTTCTGAATAGACAGGAGAAAATTAACCATAGACATGTGAAATGGATGGAATTCTTGCAGTCCTATACATTTTCTAAATGCATAAGAAAGGGATTATGAACAAAGTAGATGATGCTCTTAGTAGAAGACACCTAACCATCCAAACCATTCAGTTGGAGAGTGATGGAGTTCATGCCATGAAAGATATGTATGCTATCGATGACGATTTCAAAGAGGCTTACCAAGTTTGCACTGAGATGACAGACAGATACCACACTGATTTCTCAGAATTTCTTGTGCAGGACAGTCTACTTTGGTAGTTTATTGTGTGTCCCAAAAGGATCCATGGGGGAAAACATTATCAAAGAAAAGCATTGTGGAAGCTTAGATGGTCACTTTGGGGAAGATAAAACATTGGAACTTGTTAGAAGGTCCTACCACTGGCCCAAGTTGCAGACAGATGTCAGGAGCTTTGTGGAAAGTTGTTCAGTTTGTCAACAAGCCAAAGGGAACACCTCCAATGCAGGGTTATACACTCCTTTACCCATCCCTTCAAAACCTTGGGATTCAGTAAGTATGGACTTTGTCCTAGGTCTTCCAAAGCCCAAATTTGGATTTGATAGCATTTATGTTGTAGTAGACAGATTTTCAAAGATTGCACACTTCATTCCTTGTAGAAAAACTCATGATGCATCTCACATAGAAAGATTATTCTTTAGATAAGTTGTAAGACTCCATGGACTACCATTTTCAATCATATAAGATAGGGATCCTAAGTTTTTAGGACATTTTTGGAGAGCACTATGGAGGAAACTAGGGACCAACGTTTCACTATCATCTGCATATCACTCAGTCTAATGGTCAGACATAGGTTATAAATAGGTCCCTTGGAAACTTTTTAAGATGCCTTACCCAAGAATATGGATCCACTTGGGATGCTATCATAGCACAAGAAGAATTCTCATTCAATGATTCAGTCAGTAGGAGTACTGGCTTGACTCCATTTCAGATTGTATATAATACTCACCCTAGAGGGGTATTGGAACTCAGAGACATCAAAGACGTGGAAAAAAGAAGTGCCCTAGCAAAAGAATTTTCTGAAGTTATGAAGAACATCCATGAACAAGTACATACCAAACTTCAGTATACCACTAGAAAGTACAAGGAACAGGCAGACAAAAAGAGGAAATAATTACAGTTCCAAGTGGGAGATATGGTGATAATTCACCTCAAGAAAGAGAGACTACCCAAGGATAAATACACAAAGCTTATGATGAAAAAGATTGGCCCTTTCAAGATTCTAAATAAATGTGGCAATAATGCCTACAAGATTGATTTACTTTCTCACATTGGTTTTTCTCCTATTTTTAGTGTTGCAGACATCTATGATTATAAAGGTGTTGTTAGTACTAATGATATTGCAGGTACTTCAGAACCTCCTACACTCCATCCACTCAAGGACATGCCCCAAACACCTCCTCCTAAGATTGAAAGCATTCTAGACAAAAGAGTGAACAAGAAGACTAGGAGGGTTACTTACTATGAGTACTTAGTCAAATGGAAAAAACCAACCCATTGAAGATGCTACTTGGATGACCCCTGAAGACATTCAGAAAACAGGCTATACACTTTAAGACCTCCCAAGTCAAGAGACTTGAGTTACTTTTTCCATGGAGAGTATGGAGGCACCTCTTGTAGTTCCTATTTTAATTCTTGGTTGTTTGTAATAAGGTGTGAATCCTTTGGATCACCCTAGTGTATGTGTGTGGGTCTATTTTGTAAGGTAAAGGACCCTAAGGTAAGTTATAAACCTTAGGGGTTCCTGAAACCATGTTAGACCAAGTCTAGTCTCTTTTGGATTTTTAGTCCTTAGGTTGAATTTTATGTTTTGAAGCCTTAGTATAGGTTATTGTCATTTTTTAGATCACTCCTAAATCCTTGGAGGTTGGTAGAATTGGCATCTTGCTCAAAAATGCAACTTTGACAAATGTTGCTAAAAAGTCATCTTTTTGCAAAATGTTGCATGAGAAACTTTTGTAAAATGTTGCTCAAGGAATGACAAATCAGTTTGAAATGGCCACACCAACTTCTTGGAGAATGTATTACGCCAAGATGATGGCATTTGATGTCCTTATGCCTTCTAGGAAGGTTAGATGTTACTGTGTGTGTATTTTGATGTTCAGAGAAGGAATTAGAAGAGTTTTCTGAGTCATTCTATGTGTGTACTGTAACGCCCTGCCAGGAAACCCGAGAGGAAAAGACATAAAATATCTATAAGATGCAAGTAATATTTTTTTTTTGTTTAACTAGAATAATATTCATCATTGTACTTCATATCTCTAAAATAAAATAAAAATACTTTTCTACAACTTGAATGCAAGAATTATTCAACTTAAGTCCTCACAGGTTCCCTAACATCGCTACTAAAGCAACATTATCTAAACTATTTACATGCATAAGATATCCATTTAATTACGAGCTTAAAAGTGTTGAGATTGCTGAAACGCAATGCAACCAAGATCACCTGCATGCAAAGCTGTTACACAGAAGAAGAAGACAGAAAGAGGATAGAAGTATTCAGAGAGCTATGGCGGCCAAAATGAAAGAGGAGACATCATGTTGAAAAGAATGATTCTATATTATCAACAATACTGAATAAAACTCCTTAAGAAATATAAAGAAGACAATCCTTATAAAGGATGTCGAAACCCTAAACGGGCAACTGCAAGGAAATGGAAACTTTCCTAAAACTGCCTAAGTGAAACTTAAGCACTAAAGAGCAATTGCTAAATTACTCTAACAC
>MU225228.1:1102202-1114007 GCA_018584345.1 Thuja plicata
TAACATATTTTCACTTATTAAGTAACTTGCCAATGGGTTTACCTAGTAACCGCTTAGAGTCCTGGACCCCCATTGCAAGCCACTTCCCCACAGTACACTTAGTTAACCTACCTAGGCTCAAGATCAACACATGAAGATATACATAGTCACAGATCACATCTTGCTCATTCAGGAGCACATAGGTTCTCAAATAGCCACAACAATAACAGTACTCTCGCAAGATCATAAAATACAAATTTAATGAATCTAGTTGGGTATAAGAATCAGGACCATGACATTATCACATAAACACGAAGTGACCTCACACAAGATACCATGTAGAAATCAAAACCCCAAAACCTTTGGCTTTATGTCCTAAGGTCATCTAACCCAACAGATACCCGAGACATGATAACATAGAAGATTATATAATTCATTTAATCATGCACCCAAAACACATCATGGTGTAATCAATTCATATTCAGAATACATTAAAACAATTTCAGTGTTAACGTAAGGACAAACAAATTTATAACATCCTGGTTATGCAAAATCATTTATGCATTAAAATTACTATCCAAAAATAATTAAATACTTCATATTGGTAATGTTAACATATCATATAGATCTATTTATAAAATCAGCATATAAATACATCAATGGAATAATTACTGATTTGCTATAATTATAAATTTATAAAATCCTAGGTGCAACATAAACGTCAACCAAAGTCGTCCAATAACACCCTTGTAAATAACTATTAACACCATATAATCCTACTGATTAATAATGATCAATTTATAACAATGATAAAAATAACCCTCCTTTGTCTATAAATTAATAACATTATTAATTAACACTCCGAGATTCAATCCTTGATTTAAATTCCCTTACCCCAAATTAATATAAATCTCATTTAATAGTTAATCTAAACTAATTTAAAATTAATTTTAATACTAACTAAAACTAATTAAAAACAAACTATTTAAAAACCCATTTAAAAATTAACTATAACTAATTTAAAAATTAATTATAAACTAATTTAATAATTAGTTATAACTAATTTAAAAACTAAATATTAAAAGTTTAATAAAAAATAAAATAAAATAAACTGTTAAATGAAAACCGAAATAAAAATAAATAAAAATAAAAATTAAAACACCTTGGGGGGGTCTCGGCCCTACCCTACCATTACCAAAAAAACCCACGCCCCAAAGGCCTGCGGCCTCCACTATGACAGTGAGTACCCGCACGGGCCCACTGTGATAGTTGTACCGTAGGTCTTTGGGACCTGCGGCCCATAGCAGTGGTACCGCACGGGGGGGTGGGGTGGGAGTGCGGTGGCCCCTCGCCACCCACCTTCCCCAAACAATTTTTTTTTTTATTAACTTCCATTTTAATTAAAACTTTGTTTTAATTAATTTCATTTGTATTATAATAAATAATTTTTATTTATTTATTATTATTTTTTTCAACTGGTGTAATTTTAGAGGATTGTATATTTTTTTCATTAAAACAACAAGCTCCACTTTTTTTTAGTTTAATTTTTAACAATAATTTTAAAAGGGAAAACTACTTCCTTTTCAAGAGCAATTTAAATAAACTATATTTTCCAATAATATAGGCTTTTATTTTCAATAAAAATTTTAAATAATCAAGGAAGGATTTTTCTTTTCCTCTAGTACATGCATGATGACAAAAACAAGGAAGATCTATATATATATTTTTAAATATAATTATTTATTTCTAAGAGTAGTTTTCTTTTGTTTCCAAGCATGCAAATCTAACCAATCTCTTGTTTTCTTCCAGGTTTGATCAGGGTTTGGGCAAGGACATGGTGAAGGTATGAAATTCATATTTCCATGGCAAGGAGCTACAGATCTGAGGGTCTCAAGTAATTTTAACAACATATATAAATTTTTCCTCAAAGAAGTCTTCCTCCTACAGATCTGAAACCCTATGACCCAAAATTGAAAACTCATACATATCAATTGAAAACCCTAATGCCCTTTTTAAATTTAACACCCAAAAATGAAACCCTTTGTATCCACAAGCATAAGTCTAACATGCAAACTTGAAGGAAAATACAAATTGATACCAAGATCACATTTTTCAACTCTAAATCAATGAAATCACTAAATACTTCAAACAAGGAAGATCACACAAAAGGGTCCTAGCTTTCAGATGCATGGAAGACGGGGATCTGAAAGCTAGAATTTAAAAGATGAAGACCCTACCTCAATAACTAATGAGAAGCAAAATTTCCCAAAATCCAAGCAAGACGAATCCACAATACCAAGAAAAAGTAGCCACAAATCCAAGTAAGCTCTCTCTCAAAATCCCAATCACCTGATTTCTCCTTCTCCCTGATTGAACAACCTCTAAAAAGGCTTCCAATCCAAAGATATAGATATCCCAAGAAATTAGGTTTTTAAAAGTGAAAATCCTAAAGGGAAAATAATTTATCTAATTATTCATTAACATAATTCTTTTATTTTCAATTCCACTTAAAACATGCAAAACTCAACTTAGGAATATAAAAGCAAAGTGTTAAATTGAAAATGCATGAGAGATAATTTCAATTAAATTAATCAATTAACCATGCAACTACATATTTAATTATTTAATTAAGCATAAAGGCTCATTTACTCTAATTTTCAATTAAATATTAATATTCAATAATTGCACTTTAATTAAACATAGGTATTTAATTTAATTTTCAATTAATTTAATACCCTATATTTAATAATTAATTGCAATAATAGTTAATTAAATAAATAACATGCTATAACCCACACATAATCACATCAAGCACTTGAAATCAAACACATGCAAAATCAAACATGCACTAGGAAAGGGTTACACGAATTACTATCAACTATACGAATTCAGTCAGGGTAGTCAAAGTAGATACTTGTCCACTAACTAGGACAATTTGGTTTAGGATAGGATTTGGACCTGAAAACTATCTCCCCTCTCTTACCATTGAGATTAATGCGATAGGGAACGCTCACTCCTGCCAATTAGGGGAAGATGTAGCCTGGTACCTGCAAACATGTCATCACAAAGACGAACATACATGCATATATCATATGACAAACAATGGTTGAGACTAGGTTATCGTGTGGATCTCGCCGAAGCAAGTAACTACGACTCTGTCCCATACCATACCAAGCACATCTAACAGTAATGAAAACATACAATGATCCATGTGCATATAAATCTAAGGTCAGTATTGTCAGAAAACCATAATCAAAATGAAATCCTAACATATACATAAGCATCATAAAACAACCATAAATCACATATACACAAAAGATATAACATACTAACAATGGATCAATAACATTTTGAAATGTAACATATAAATATCATCTAAACCATCTGATTAAATCCATACAGACATCCAAATGCCTAAAAGAGTTTGGCATCCACAAACTTAAAAGCAACCTAAGAGGTGGGTATTACAATTTCAAAAGGGATGGGGTTTCCTGCAAGCACCTGGGTTATCAAATAAACTTCAAAAGATTGATCGAGGTTAGATATGCATTTCTACCTATAGTTATGCAATAAACATTCAAACATCAAACTAAGCTCCAATGTAAGAAAACTACTTTGAATACTGAATACATAAAGAACAAGCGATTCACATGCATTCAGTAGCAAGAGGAGATAAGATCATTAATCTAAAATAGAAGGGGAGAAAAGGACATAAGAAAACATACTGCACAAAAGATGTTTGTTAACTCCAAAGATCAGAACAACACATAACAGGTAGCCATAAGATGTCCTTCCTTTTTCATTAACTCAAACCATTCCAGCATCACTGGCGTATACAATCATGGCTCCAAGGGAGAATTCTAAAGTATCAAGAACAACTCAGCATTGAGCTCTTGAGATAATTGAAAATGAAAGCTATCTGCTATTACTCGCTAGACTGCAAAATCATCAATTTTGTCGACCCTTGTTATGGCGTCAGACTTCTTATTTATACACAAAGTTTGACCTAAAACTAACCTAATCTAACTGTACATTCAACAAATAGAATACATTATCCTATGGCCGGTACTACCTACACCACTTACAATCACCTCGAAAAGCACAAAGGTCTAACAAGACAGAGGAAGAAGACAAGAAGAGAAGACTTGAAGAATCGGCATAGAGAAGAGTGTCGGGGTATTTATAGAAGAAATCTGATTGTCCTAGTATCCAAGGCTACATGCCTCATAAATGCAGATTGCGGCTCACTGTCTTCGATGTGCACCAGGTAGTTAATGTAGGAGCGGCGCCTTAGGAGATTCATCTATCAGATGCATCCCTCCATCTTACATGCATTACCAGGATCACCTACCTGCTGACCCCTTATTAACTGCTCGATAGTGATTAGTCGGCTCTGAGGAACCTGGATGCAGATTGCAGTAAATGAGTACAAAACTTTAGACCCAAAATTCTAGAGTCTGAGAGCTTACACTCAAAGAATAATGAATTTACAAAATTGTACCCTAATGGTGAAAATCTATGGAGTCTGAAGAACTCTACTTCTCCTTTTTTTGTTTGAAGGCCTCCAAAATCTGGCCAATTCCATCTTCATCTACATCCTTGATGTAGTCCCATCGATCGTTGACAACCCTGAATTGTTCATCAATATCTCCGACCCCTTCCTTGAATTTTGCAGCTATTTTCACTACGTCATGAGCTCGAAGCATCATCTTGGATAATCTGGACATTTTTCCTCTGTCAAAGTCTCCGGCGGATTGGTACCGGGACTCCATTAGCTCATCAAATTTGCTTAGTACAAAATATTCCTGGGCACAAGTCTCGGTAGTGAAGGGATTGAATTTGAATTCTGGACTCCTAGGATTCTATTCTTTAGGGCTGCTACCAGTTTCTTGCTCACCTCAATTTTGTGGCCAAGTCTAGAGTGTGGGGCCCAGAGGAACCCAAAGGGCTCTTCTCCCAAAATTCTTGTCTCCATAATAACTTCCTCCACAAAGTTCCTTATCTATTCTAATTCAAACCTCCACTTGTCATATTTTTCTATATCTTTCTACCACAGGGAGACGACGCCATTCACCTGGCCCATGAGGTTGTTGTCCTAAAAAAGGTCCGGGAGTGTCGCTGCCAGGAACTGCCTTACGACTTTGATTTCCTCAGCGATCCACCCATCCATAGCATGTGCCTTATTTTTCATGTCCCTTAGAGCATCCGTGTCACCCTATAGGTGATCCCACAATAGTGGGTTACACTTTTTTGGAGGAAGGAATTCCTCACAAAATTTGCGAGGGGGAGGATTTAGTCAAGTACTTTCGATAGAAAGTACCTGATTGTTTCGATCGAAACATTCTTAGTTTCGATCGAAACTACAGTTGAATCTACTTCAAACGTTCATAAAATATGCAATAATCATGATAATGTCATCAAACCAATTTCATACCCTCCATATGGATGTTGCAAAACCAAATTTGAAAGAAGCGCATTGATATCTATTTTAGAAAAAAAGTTATGCTGTATGAAGTCATTGTACCTTTTTGAAAATGACGTTTTCAGCAACATAGCAGTTTTATTGGGAGAAAAAAAAACCATTAAAATAAATTAATAAAAAATAAAAAAAATATATTTAGAATCTAGATAGAAAATCCTAAAAGACTCTAGTTTACTTCATCTTCTGATTTCAAATAGTTTAACAACAATATGCATCTGAATGTGAAAGTTTTTCTCAAAATGTAGACTTCAATGTCCATTTAGGTAAAAAAGTGTAACCCACTATTGTGGTATCACCCCTATGGGAGCGGCGTTCTGGAGGTGAAGGCTTCCGAATGAATCTCGGCCAGTGGCTATGTCAGTTCTGCAAGAATCTCAAGGCGATTTTCATTATTTTCTCTTTCCTCCTTCAGTTTCTATGCCTGTTTGTCGTACCGTACCTCAACTGCCCAGGTAGCCTCTTTCAACAGGTCCAATTCACCCTATTTGTCTCTCCTCCCCGGAGGAACCTCTATAACTATATAATCTTTGGCCCTTATAGCTGTCATGACTGCATTTGGGGGAGAATTCACAAGTACTATGACTGTACTTCCTCCTGGACCAGTCCGGAGGGTATGGATGGTTTGGGCCTTCTTAGGCTTCTTAGCCTCTTGGTTTTGGGCCATCATTTCGGCCAAGGAGAGGGGAGCACTTGCTTCCATCGGGGCCTTTCTTTTTTAGGATTCCATGAGAAATTGTGGCAGCTAGGGCGGTCTTGCTGCTAAGTGTTGGGCGTTGGGGTTCGCATTGGGGCTCTATGGTGTTTCCCCGGTATCCATAGTCGCATCGAACTCCTTTTCTTTCTCCTCAGGATTTCCCGTATCTCCCACCTCAGTGGCATCTACATTTTTATCACCAGGATTTTTCCCATCTCCATCTGTGGTCTTGGTATCCACCTTTCCGAGGTTATCCCCCTAATCCTGTTGTTGTTATTCTTCTTCAGCACCATCTGCCGGGACATTCTTCTCCAAGGCCACACATTTTGGAGAGGCCGGAGGTGTCTGGCAAAGATCTGATTGTCAGGCCATAGAGACAACCTCACCAAATGTCACACTCTGGGGCCTTTGATCACCGAGAGCAACTAGAGGCGTTTGGAGTGTGATGACTGGGGATATGGTTGCTCCCAAAGGTCTGGGTTCCCCAACCATTGCCAGCTGCTCATCTTGTGTTGACCTCGATTCTATCTCGGTCCCCTAGACCGGTATTTCTTCCACATATTGTGGACTTTCCTATGCTTTTTCTTGCTCCTATTACTTTTCCTTCTCTCGAAACTCTTTTTTTGGGGCCTCTTCTTCTTGCGCATTTATCTCCTCCACCACCCTCACCAAATCAGCCTGTAAGTTCACCAGATCTTCCATCTCAAAGAGGTCATCAAAATTGTCATGGGGAGAGGAGACCGCCAGAGGATCCTCTGGTTTAGGAGAAGAAGAGATGAGTTCCACCTAGGGAATGTTTGGCATCCCAGGACCTACATCTGTGCTTGGGGGATGATCCACCTTTTTCTTCTTTTTGCTTATCTGTAGTGGGCCCTGACATCCAGACTAGTTGCAATTTCATCCTTGGCCTCCGTCCGCCGGCTCATGAGTGTTGCCAGTGAAGGGGATCCTGCTGGGAGGGAAGATCCCACCGGAGTAACTGGAAGACTGAGGGAAATCTTGGCGCTCGATGTTTAACTCAGCTGGCAGGACGCCTCTAGTTGAATGTGAACTTGCTCCAAAATGGGGAGCAAATCCGGGGGTGGAACCTGGGTTGGGGTGCTCTCTTTTTATTTCCCCTTATCTTTACTTGGCTCTACATCTTCAGAGGCCAAAGTAGACCCCCACAAAATTGGACCCCTGCGGGTGTTCTTCTTGCACACTTGTGAAAAGTAATTGTGATTGTGTTGTATGACACCTTGGTTGATGTCCTCAATTGTCAAAAGCTCTAGGGTGTCCCAATCCACCGGAGGGAGATCCATCTTATCGATCCCCTGTGCCTTGTACGTTGGGTCTTCTAGAGGCCCACTATCTAAAAAATCTATCAGAAAGGTCTGAACACCGAGGCTCTTCATCATCCCTTTAGACATCCTTGAGTGCTTCCGGCCTCGGAGATTGAAATCATCCTGACAATCTGCCCAAAAATCCTCAATGTGAGGCTCATGTGGTGTGGACGCCCGGGGCAGTGCCGCACTTATCTTACTGAGTGGATCAAAATTTTTCCTTGCTAGGTGGAACTCGGCCAGACCCAGACTCTTCAGCTCATTATTGGCCTCCTTGGCCACTGTAAGACTGCAAGAATAGTTCCTGCAAGTGATCGAGAACGGGATGGAGGTAACCTTATTCAATGCGAAGAATGCGTGAAGTGCCAGGATTTTCCTGCAGAACTTCAAAAGAATAATCCTATCCCCACAATGCTTAGGGAGTAGGTAGGGTTCGCCGGAGAACCCGGTCACCCAAATGTAAGAATGTTGCTAAAACTAAATAAAATAATTGTCGTAATAAATCACCAAGGTCATTGCTTCCTTGGACAGCCGGTACTCGGAATCCAGAGTAAGTGTAAAAATGTTGTGGTAAATGAATGTGTCATTTACCCAGCAAAAATTGGGGAAGATGGCTTACCATTGAATCTGGGGATAATTTTCCCATGGGGTATTCTGGCCGGGCCCATTCCCAAGAATGCCCACTGTCTACAAACCCCGGAGTGCAGGTCTCTGTTGTGCTAGTGCCGATAATACATACAAAGTCATGTAGAACTTTGATGTCCGGCTGACATTATTTAGTTGGAAGTCCACATGGTTGGCGATAATAGTCGCCCAGTCAAAGGTCTGTCCATGAGTGGTGATGCAGTATAATAAATAATACATCCATGTCAAAAGTCCCTGGCATGGCGTTCTCCAAAGATCCTACACAAAAAGATGATCCCCGCCTGTACACATTCCTTGAAATCTCCGCGGGGGATCTCCAGCTTCATTTTCTTGTAGTCCCTCCTTGGGGACTTCAACCAATAAGATTTGAGATGCTTCCAGGAAAGTTGGGGAACTTTCTCAAACTCCTTCAATGATACAGACTGGGAGATAACATTATCATTTCTGAACTAGGGGATCCCCAGTCCCGAAGAAAAGGCGGCAGCATCAAGAGTAACAATGGTTGTTGGGTAATTCAGTGGGAGGGAAGCAAAAAGAAAAACCACCCAGGTGGGTGCGTTGTAGTGCTTCACCGGGTGGAGAATCAGCTCTGGTGCTTGCACGGAGCAGGGGAAACAAGAAGCTTTGATAATGCTAGAGGTGGCCACATTCTTTGCCATATCATCCTCGGTAGATCATTGTTGATACATTGTCCGAACAAGGCCTTGTAGTTCTGCCCATGGTCCAAAATCTGTGTCAGTAATATCTTGAAGTTTGGAATCCACTTGGATCCCACAAGGACACCTTCCTTTGGGTATTTTGATGTCAATAGGAGCTTGGCCAACATTTTCTTTGCCTTTGTCTTAGTGGTCGCCCGAGTGGGGGTAGTCAGAAGTTCCAGACTTCCAGGAGGAGTTATTACTTCAGATATTGTTTGTTGGATGATCTACAACCTGCAAGACCAGACAACCATCAATACATATGATAAAATATATAAAGTGATTTTACGGACTCCGGAGAGTTTGCCACCATTTCCCACCTATTGTCCAAAGACATTAGCCTGCATAAAATCCCAGAAATATAACAATTAACAACTTGCATAGAATTTGATCAACACCCAGGGGTTCTGGGGATACTAGTCTATGCGACAAATGGGATGGAGACTCGGGGACTTCTCAGCACCCAGAATCTGGAGAAACTAGTCATTATCGAAGTGAATGGGCAGTGAGCCGTACTAGGCTAATGTGGGTTGTCAAATGGTCATGCAATAAATGGCGTAATGGCATTATTGGTGACAGATGTATGGACATGAATGAATTGAATTCCAGATGGGATGTTTTATAATGCTTATGTGTAGGGAGTTTAATCCCGCCATCAATGATGAAGCGATAGAGGAGAGAGAAAACTGCCATGGCTCAAACAGGTGAGGTGTCGAGTTTGAACCAGGCGGGCGAGCTCAAAACTTAGGGTATACAATTTAGAGAGCGAGACGAGATTGCCATAGGAAGGGTCATACATGACAATGTACAGAGAAATATACAGACCCAATTTACACGGGAAGCTGAAGAATGAAAAATTTTATAGGAAACAACCCTATCCTATAGACTATTTACAATTTATAGAGAAATTATGACAATTTACATAGAAATTACAACTAATTTCAGAACTTACAAGAATTTACACTATTTACAGGAAAAAACAACACAAGGAAGGTAGAGAACCTTCCTACGAAGCCATCCCACCAACAGGAGGTGATGACAAACCAGAAGAAAAAGCAAACAAAAATGAAGACAAGACCAAAAAAGGAAGAACGAAGCAAGAACAAAAGAAATAGGAAGAAGCCGAAGGGCCTACCTTGAAACTAGGATATGTAGGAGGAGGAGCACGGGAGGTACTCTGCAAACCAAAAAGCTTCATAGACCACGAACACCAAAAACCTTGCAGGGAAGCTGAAAACGTGAACAAACTCGAATACCAACCTAACTGCTAAACATTGTTAAACCTTCCAAAGAAAATTGCACTTAACACAAATTTTCTCTTAATCACTCTTAATTTTATCTGGGTAATTTGTTTTCTGTAAATATAAAAATGATGAGTGAAACCCCTTTTATACCCTTAGGTTTAAACGTATCACTTCCTTTCGCAAGTCTTGAGAAAAAGGCAAACCTCTGGACTCTGGGCCTAGGGATCCCATGCAACCACACCCTCTAACAAAAGAGGAAGTAACAACAAAGAATCTTGAAGTCCGGAATCCGGCTGGCACAAAGAAACAAAAACACTCTGGGATCGGGTCTCGGAGGGATAGAGACCAAACAGAAAAAAATGACCCCACAAAAGCAAAGGCCAGAAGAAAACAAAAGAAAAAAGAACAAGGAAAAAGCAAAAAAGGGGGACCCAACATTTTTTCAACAAAATATAGGGACGGGTTGGTAGGGAATAATAAATGGCGACTTGTTGGGATAAATGCTTAGCGCATTTGAGAACTACAGAATCTTTGGTTAGCAAAACTAGAACTCACCTTTACCTGGAGCATTCCGCTTGCAAGCCATGAGGTGTCTGAGAAAATATGACTCATCATTGATTCAATCCTTCAACCGTTTATCAGCTGTGAAGTGTGTGATTTGGAAGGAAATCAAGCTAATGACCTTCGGGAGAAGCTGAGAGAGGGCACTGAGTATATCAAACCAAAATCACTATATCTTGCACGATCCCCCGGATACCAAAATTCTCTAAACTCTAGTTTTCTTTCTTTTCTTTTGAAGATGGGGAAGGCGGTACTCCTTTCATCGTGAACCTTGAGCTTAGCTATTTTTTATGGCGGTACTTCTTTCACCTTTCCATCTATTTTAATTTGATGAATAGGAGAGACGTTCTAGATCTGGGATATTCTTATGATTTTTAGACTTGGACAATAACCAATGCAACCAATCTGCTCTTAAGGATCATACGATTACTTGTTTCTTAAAGTTTTTGTTAACCGATGTCAAGATGTTTGGGATATGAATATGATGAAGATTATCCATAACCTTTTACCATACATACAAAATAACTCTGGAGTGTAGGCAAATTCCACCATGCTAACAATATATTTTAGACTAACCCAAAAACACAAGGCACCAATTCTAGGGATTGTAGACGTCCAAAATCATCCTTATATTAATTTAATTAATATTCACATAACATTATAATTAATTTTAATTAATTATATTTGTTATATTATTCTATCTGTTTAATTAAATTTATTTAATTAAATACGATTCACTTTCCTTAGTATTTAAGTTTAATTTAAATACTATCCCTTTTAATGTATTAAATCTTATTTAATACATTACCCTCCATAAATCCCCTTTTAAATAAATTTTAAATTTATTTATTTCCCCACATTTCTAATATTATTCTAAACCAAGATTAAATTTAATAAGACCTATTAATCCTACCTAGAAACCTATTAATCCCACCTAGAAACCTACTCTATTCCTACCCTACCCTACCTATTCCTCTTAATAAACCTACTTCCTCACTTAAACACACACTAATCACACTTAAAGTGTGATTCCTACTCCTTTGAGCACTAATGGAATGCTCCCACATGTGTGAGCAACTCCTCAAAAAGGAAGCCACCAACTTCCTTTAATGTAGCCACTCTTTTGTCCCCCACTCCATTCCCCAAGTGTTTCTCACACATGTGTGAGCAAACCTTGAGC
>MU225228.1:1126889-1158895 GCA_018584345.1 Thuja plicata
ATAATCTAGAAATCACATGCTAGGAAAATGGTGAATGAATCTAGTTTCTAGTTTTCATTTAATCTTGCATATCATCTTAGTATAGTATTTTGAATCTTCATCATAGTATAGTCTTGCACTTGCATTCATAGTGAAGGCTTGAGACAAGTTTTCAATACTTGTTTCTTGAGTTCTTCACTCATTTCAATCACTTAGATTGCATTCTAGTTTCATTTATCAATCAATAGTGGGATTTAAATATTGTGTTGGGAGAGCACACCCACAAACCTCTCTAAGAGAAAATCAACAAGGCTTTGGGTGCCCTTGTTCAGCTCATCGGAGGTTGTAATGGAAGTCTTCTTGTTTTTAGTAGTATGCTTTAGATATGCATAAATATTGTTATTTAATGTTTATCTCTAACGTTTGCATGTCTGAGCGTGCTCCCAACAGGTTAGGCTTCATTGCATACAGGTATTAGATGTCATGCACAGCATACCTGTCTACAAGAAGAGGGGAACATGTCAGAAAACCAAAAAATAAGACGCAAAGAAAAAAAAAAGAAGGAAACTAATGACAACAAATAAAAATGGCAAGAAAAGAAGATGACCCCAGAGGACTGCCAACAACTATTTACAAGGGCAAGGCACTCCCAAGGAGCACCGAGAAAAGATATTTATAAGCAGGAAAACATTTACATATAATACAACTTTGGGAAAACTTACCTTCTGCCTCATTCAAAGTAGTGTTTGAGAAACTATCCATTGATGGGAAATGGGATGGCTTCTCTGGTCATGGTACTGAGGCAGTAAGTGTTAGCCCCATAGATCTCTGAGATTAGGTATGGTCCAAGCTAGAGCTTTTGTAATTTGGTGTGCTTTCCTTTCTTCTCCCGGGCCTTGTCCCATAGAAGGACTAGGTCCGAAACCCGAAAGGCTTTGTATTGGGCTCTCCGGTCAAACCATCACTTGACAAATTCTTGATGACGTGCAAAATATTTCAATGTTGCATCTCTTTGTTCCTCCATTCTCACCAGGTTCAAAAGCCAAACCTCCACAATGTTGTCCTAGGCGTTGAATTCCTGTATGAACTGTAAAAATGGGATTTGTAAGTTGATAAGGAACACTGGATTCTGGCCATAAACCAGGTGAAAAGGGGAAGTCCCCAGTGCTACCTTGATTCTATTTCAATCCGCCAAAAGGGCGAACCTAATATTTTGGTGCCAGTCCCGGGGATGTTGCTCTAGAAAATGTTTGATCACCTCTAGTAGGTTTTTGTTGGCAGACTCAGCTACACCATTACCTTGGGGATAATAGTTGATGGAGAACTTCAAGGTGATCCTTCTCTCATAGGTCCATTCCAATAACTGTGTTGAAGAAGATGTTGGGCCGTTGTCACATACTAGAGCGAAGGGAATTCCAAATTTGGTGACTATGTTTTCTTCCAAAAATTTGATAACTACATCCGCCTTGTTGTTCTTGCATGGGATTTCCTTAGACCACTGGGTGCACTAATTGGTCATAGTCAAAATATACTGGTGGTTGGCAGATGAGTTGAGGTTTATTTCCCTGATAAAATCGAACACCCATTGGGCGAAGGGTCAAACTTCAAAGACCGGTTGCAAAGGCATGGCCGGGTTTCGCTCACGATGAGCTGCGGTTTGATAGTGTGGCACTTCCTCACATGAGTGTAGATGTATTTGAAAATGAAGGGCTAGTAATACCTAGCCTAGAGAATCTGGTGGGCAGTGGCATCAGCTGAGCAATTCCCGGTTCCAAACTGCCTGTGGAATTCTTCTATCATTTTGGCAGCTTGGTCCCTATCTATGCACCAGAGCTAAATTCCCTCAAAGTTCCTATAGAAAAGCATTCCATTTTTTATCATGAAGTGTGCGCTTTTCAATCGCAGGGCATGAAATTTTTTTGGGGGAAGCCCCTCTGGGCATTTGTTATTGAGAAACAAGTATAAGAGGTCGGTATACCACAGATCCTAAGTGATGGACTCTACAGTATAAGTTTGACATTCAATGTTTGGAGTTACTTCTACCATCACTCTACATAGTCCCTGGCCTCAGACTATCTTCATTGGTTGCATCTTGAGGTCATACTCTTGGAGGATGGCCATCCATTTCCCTAAGTATTTGCCTAGTTCACTCTGCAACAGTAAAGACTTAACAGCTCATTCCTGAATGTTAGCATGTACTTTGCTCCAAAGAATATAATGCTAGATTTTTTTATGGCCCAGACTAGAGTAAAGGCCATTTTTTCCAAAAGCGTATATCAGACTTTGGCATTTTTGAAGGGGGAGCTCATAAAAGCAATGGGTCTCTCGTCCCCTTCAACTTTTTGGGTTAACACTACTATTGAAAAATAAGCTGAAGTGAAGGAGTAGATGTGAAATGGGAGGGAATAATCCAGACTTTCTAGGACTGGTGCCTCCACGATGGTTTGCTTGATCTGAGAAAATGCTTGCTTCACTTCAGGGATCCACTCAATCTTGGTATCTTTCTTCATCATATCATTGAGTGGTTTGATGATCTCGAGGAATCCAGTAATGAACCGTTGGACAAAGTTTATCTTTCCGAAGAAAGATCTCATTTCCTTTTGTATTTGCAGATTCAACAGTGCTTCAACGCTCTCAGGGTCAATGGATATCCCCTTCTTAGAGACAATATGCCCAAGAAACTTCTCTTTAGTGACCCCAAATATGCATTTTTTGGGGTTGAGGGAATGCCATACCGATGACATCTCTCGTAGATCTGGGCAAGGTGGGCAAAGTGATCACGTCTATCCCAAGAAAAGACTGTTAAATCATCCATGTAGATGATTATGCATTTGTTGACCAGGCCTTCAAACGCAATGTCCATAGCCTTCTAAAATGTGGCACCGACGTTAATGAGGCCAAAGGGCATTCTCCGATATGCAGACGTTCCCGACTTAGTGGTGAACACTATTTTAATTCTATCTTCGAATTTAACCATAACTTGGTTATATCTGGAGTATCTGTCCAAGAAGGAAATCATTTGGGAAGCATTAAGAATTTGTAATACCTCATCCAACAAGGGGAGCGGGTGATTGTCCTTCTTGGAGGCCTTGTTTAAATTATGAAAATACACACAGAGGTGGATCTCATTCTTCTTCTTTCATATGGGGATGAGGTTGGCAACCCATGTTGTGTGCCGAATAGGGAATATAATCTAGGCTGACAATAGTTTCTGAACCTCCTGATGGATTAGAGATTCGATCGATGGGTTTACAGGCCTCTACTTTTTCCAGAAAGGTTTGGAATTTGGCTTCAGTGGGATGGTATGGGTCATGATGGATGTGTCATAGGTTTTAAGATCCTCATACCCCTAGGCAATAACATCAATATATTCTCGGAGAACCGCGAGAATCTTCTCCTTCTCCTCTGGGGAGCAGGAGGTACCAATGTGAACAATTTTTTCTTCATTGGCCTTACCGATGGTGATCTTCTCAAAATTTCCTCCCTTAGAGGAGGATGATATCTTATCTCGACCCTAGGGGTCTGAATCAAAGATTCATTCAAGGGATACCATCCCCTTAGGGATGGTGTTGGTGGGTAGGTCGATGATCCCTTCATCTTCTTCACCCTGCTCGGTATCGTCATGATCGGTTTCTTCCACTATCTGATCCTCAAAGATGCCAACATTGGCCATGAAGGCCATAATATATTGGTCATCCTCAAAAACCTAAAAGTGGGTGATGTTATCTGGGATGGACGGAGTGGGAACCATCTCAATAGAAAATTTACAGAGCCAGGAACCAACTATCAACTCGAGGGTGCTGGCAGACACAACAAGGGAATCCAAAACATAGTTACATTTTTGGGGAATGAGTTTGATGCCAAAGGCATCAAAGTATTCAATTAGGATCCATTCCTGGTTGCAGTATGCAGCCATCCTTTTGTCATGACACATGTATTGGCTCCGGAACTGTTTTACAATCAACTCAGAATCACCCATCATCCGGAGGTGGGTGATCCCTTTTCTTAATGCGAAAAAGAGTCCGAGGACCAAGGCCTCATACTCCATGAAATTATTGGTGCAATTAAAATGCAACCTATAGGACGTGAGGAAGGATTTTCCCCATGGGTTGATTAGTTCTACTCCAGCCTTGTAGTCTTGTTTAGATTGGAATCCATCAAACTTCAGAATCCATAAATCATTGTTCATTTTCTGGGGTCGGGAAGACAAAGTGGAGTTTGGATTGATTTTGGGAGGGTTGGGAGGTGATTCCTCTAGTTTTGATGGTGCATGGGTGAGACTTTCCTCCAGAGGATCCTCTAGTTTGGATTCCTGGACAAGTGACACCTTAGGCGTACCGCCGGGTGGGCTACTTGGTCCAGGTGAACCGGATTTACGTTCTTTCTCTTGGAGGTCAGTGATGTGGTGGGTAGAAATGGCAATGCAAGGTGCACACTCTAGTTCAGAGTATTTCTAGTAGTGTTCTCGGCACCAAGTTCCAGACAAGAGAGTGGCCAAAGTTTTCATGTTACCTTGTGAGTCTACCTCATTCTCTGAGAGACTACAAGATCTTCCTCAGGGATGAAATCAAAGGTTAGGATTTCTTGTGTTCGGTACACCCCAAGGAGGATTCAGAGAAAAGGAATTCATTTACCCTCCTAAATTTGGTGAGGGCCTATTTCATTCTGGGTTCACTCTCCACCTGGATTTTATTTGATTTCCCCTTCCAGGGGAGCCACAAGTGGGAGAAGTCTATAGAGAAATACTCGTTTAGGGCCTCAGACCAATTTTGACTTAACAACATCCCATAGGTTTTAGGGATGTCCACCACTTGGATGTTTATTGTGCTCAATATCTGGGGGTCTTGGATGAGCTGAACCTAGACATTCTTCAGCTCACCAACTATTTTCACGACAGTTTTGTCCAATTGGACTACTGCACCTTTGGATGGAGTGGGAGTGAGTCCAAGCTTCTGGCATATGGATAAGGGCATGATGTTTCCCGAAGCACCAGAATCTACCAGGCAGTTGTATAGGTTCTTCCCTTGAATGTTCAAGCCTAGTAGGAAGGGAGGATCCTCTATGTTTCCCTGGAAGATGGTCGAGTTGGCATCGTCAAATGTGACAGTCTTTGGTGGACGATTGACGGCTTTCGGGTTTCCCAAGAGCCTTAGAAGGGACTTTTTCTGCTCGGGAAAATTATGTAAAACCTCCATCAAGGTCATGGAGGTGGTGGTGCTCTCTAACATCTTAGTGATGTCAAACCTTCCCCTCGGGTAAAGTTGGCTTCCCTCGACCAGATCCCTGGTGTAGTTAGGGCCAGATCCTTTCGGTGGGAAGGATCGATTGTTTATGTTGTCCTAGGGGTATTCTTGGGAGGCGTTGGCCTGTAAGATGGCCCTTTTCTTTCCTAACTCTGAGTATTTTAGGGAGGTTGTGGTCTGGTGAAGGCATTGGCCTCAAAGGCCAGGATAGATTCATCAAAGAACCCCTGCAACTCGGGTTCTTCTTCATCCTTTTCGTCTGTCCCAAAGAAGATGGTCTCACACGTGAAGGCAGTGTGAGGGGGCTATGATGTGGATGGTTCTGGGGGAGTAGGATTGACAGGTTATTGTCTGTCCAAATGGGAGATCATGATGATCTTCTCCAGTGTGGCACAGTTCACCTTAGAATGAGAGTCGGTGTCATGCAATCTACACGATGTGGTTAGCGGGTGGAATTCTGCAAGCTGTGTAGAATGACTGGGTCCAGAACCACCCTGAGTGGTATTTTGGTTCAGAGGAGGACCTCCAACATTTTTTTTCTTGTTACATTGCTATTGGTTGGGCTAAGGCCCATTGTTGTAGTTTCGACCTCCGAAATTAGTATTTCATTATTCAGAGAAAATATTCCCTCTCTGAGAATTGGAGTTGTGAGGCATAGAAGGCCCCACCTTCAGCTGTCCCATGTATGTCATTAATGAGGAAAACAATTTTCGAATGGATTCAACCTCGGCTGACAGTTGGGTAGTTGTGTCACAGTGTGATGGTTGTTGTGGTGAGATCCCCGGGAAAGAGAACTCCCAGAGTCGAAGAAGACAATCCCCCAGCCGTGGATGACTGGAAGAAAGGTACTCCCGAGGGTTGTGTAAGAGGTTGTTACATTTTCGACGGCTGGTTCTAGGAAACATATTCCAGAACTGATATTGTCTGGGCTCGAGATGGATAAACATATTGGGCCTGCTGGTCTATCGATGGTGGGCCCATGGCCATCATTGGGGCACCCATTGCCAGATTGGGGTTATATCCATCGGTGTAAGGAGTTCCACCAGGTATCATGTTGAATGGTAGGCTTTGTCCAATCCTGCCGGGAGCTTTGCTCAAACCGCGAGACAAATCTAGGGCTAAGTTGTAAACTTTCTCCAGAGTATCCCGGTCATTGGCGGCAGTGGTTCTCCAGTAGAGAGTGGAAATAATGGGGTCCATGGCATTCAGATATGTCTAGATGGTTACATCAGTGGATGGGATGAAGGGGCCCATGCACCACTTCAAGGCACGTTAGAACCAATGATTGAATGTAGTGAGAGGCTCATTCGGTTCCTTCCTGATAGAGATAAATTGGCTATGGGACCATGCTGGGTCCACGTGAATGCGGAAGGCCGCCAAGAAGGCATCTTCCATATCCTACCAACTGTTGATGGAGTTGGCCGACAAGTTGAGGTACTAGTTTAACTCATTCTGTCCTAAGGACAGAGGAAACATCCAGGTTACAACATCTTGATGTTGTATTCGGTGTCAGTTCATGACATCCCTATAGGCCTAGATGTGTTCTTTCATAGTTAGTGGGCCTAGATGCTCATACTTGGGAAAAATCTTCTTCAAATGTGGAGGAAGATCGTTGGTAGCACTGGGGAACTGTCCCATTTGGGACCTGATGTTACCAAAGTAAGTTGCCATTGGGATTTTTTTATTTTGGGTGGGTTGAACGTTGGTCCCCGGGATTATTTGAGGGATTTGGGAATTCTGGTGTGTGGCGAATCCCTAGATAAAATTGGCTAGTTGTTTGGTTTTTTGGGTCCTACCCTTTCAAATAGGAGGTCTAAGTTCTACAAACTCCCCAAAATTTGGGGTTGATCGAAGGATTCTGTCAAAACTTAAGGGTGAAGACGACCCTATTCTGTAGAAAGCCTGGTTCTTAAAACTATTTCTTGGGGAACCCTCGGGTGGTGTAAAATCAAAATCCTCCGAGGGAGATGTTCTCATGCCCTCCTTCTAGCACTAGTTTCTGTTGATGGGACTTTGTGACCAGCTCCGCCAGTAGAGGATAAAGTTGTCACCAGGTACCGAGGTACCGACCAACTCCGCCTAAAGAGGTTTTCTAGAGAATAAATTATCCTAGCGTCCAAGCACCTGGTAGTCAGGTCTCGACGGTGTGGGGGGAGCTAAGTTGGGCATGTGACTATTGTGTGAGGGCATAGATGGTTTTTACTCATCTTCTTCAGGGATTTCAAAAGGGATGGGGTTTCCTGTAAGCACTTGGGTTATCAAATAAACTTCAAAATATCAATCGAGGTTAGATATGCATTTCTACCTATACTTATGCAATAAACATTCAAACATCAAACTAAGCTCCAATGTAAGAAAACTACTCTGAATAACGAATACATAAAGAACCAACAATTCACATGCATTCAGTAGTAAGGGGAGATAAGATCATTAATATAAACTAGAACAAGGGAGAAAAGGACATAAGAAAACATACTACATAAAAGATGTTTGTTAACTCCAAAGATTAGAACAACACATAACATGTAGCCATAAGATGTCGTTCCTTCTTCATTAACTCAAACCATTCCAGCATCACTGGCGTATAGAATTATGGATTCAAGGGAGCATTCTAAACTATCAAGAACAACTGAGCATTGAGCTCTTGAGATAATTGAAAATGAAAGCTATCTTCTATTACTTGCTAGAATACAAAATCATCAATTTCGCTGACCCTTGTTATGGCGTCGGATTTCTTATTTATACACAAAGTTTGACCTAAAACTAACCTAATCTAACTATACACTCAACAAATAGAATACATTATCCTGTGGCCGGTAATACCTGCACCACTTAAAATCACCTCAAAAAGTGCAGAGGTCTGAAAAGATAGAGGAAGAAGAAAAGAAGAGAAAACTAGAAGAATCGGCATAGAGAAGAGTATCGGGGTATTTATAGAATAAATCTGATTGTCCCAGTATCTGAGACTACATGCCTCATAAATGTAGATTATGACTCATTATCTTCGATGTGCACTAGGGAGTTAATGTATGAGTGACACCTCGGGAGAATCATCTGTCAGAGCCATCCCTTTGTCTGACATGCCTTATCAGGATCACCTACCTGCTGACCCCTTATTAACTGCTCGATAGTGATCGATCAGCTCCGAGGAACTTGGACGCTGATCACTGTGAATGAATACAAAACTTTGAACCCATAATTTTGGAGTCTGGGAGCTTATGCTCAAAGAATAATGAATTTACAAAATTGTACCCTGCCGGTGAAAATCTCCAGAGTCTGGAGAACTCTACTGTTCCTTTTTTTTTCAAAGGCCTCCAAAATCTGGCCAATTCCATCTTCATCTACATCCTTGACACAGTCCTATCAATCATTTATGACCCCAAATTTCTCTTTAATATCTCCAGCCCCTTCCCTAAATTTTGTAGCTATTTTCACTACATCATGAGCCTGGAGCATCATCTTGTATAATCTAGACATTTTTCCTCAGTCAAAGTCTCCGGCGGACTAGTACTGGGACTCCATTACCTCATCAAATTTTCTTAGCACAAAATCTTCCAGGGCACAAGTCCTGGTAGTGAAGGGATCGTCTTGTGAAACACTTGTTACAAATGTTGTATATAAGTCCAAAGAATTCTGGAGTCCCGGGATTCTATTCTTTAGGGCCGCTACCAGTTGCTTTCTCACCTCAATTTTGAGGCCAAGTCTGGAGTGTTGGGCCCAGAGGAAACCAAAGGGCTCTTCTCCCAAAATTATTTTCTCCATAATAGCTTCCTCCCTGAAGATCATTATCTCTTCTAATTTAGACCTCCACTCCTCATATTTTTCTATATCTTTCTCCCATAGGGAGACGGTGTCATTCACTTGGCCCATGAGGTTGATGGCTTGAAAAAGGTCCAAGAGTGTCACTGCCAGAAACTATTTTATGACTTTGATTTTCTCAGCGATCCACCCATCCACAACCTGTGCCTTATTTTTCATAGCCCTTAGAGCATCCATGTCACCCTTTGGGAGTAGTTTTCTAGAAGTGGAGGCTTCTGGAAGAATCTCAACCAGTGGTTGTGTCAGTTCCGCAAGAAGCCCGAGGAGATTTTCATTCTTCTCTTTTTCCTCCTTCAGTTTTTGTGCCTTTTTATCGTACCGAGCCTCAACTACCCAGGTAGACTCCTTCAACAGGTTTGATTTGCTATGTTTGTCTCTCCTCCCTAGAGGAACCTTTGTAATTGTATAATCTTCGGCCCTTATGACTTCCATGTCTGCATCTAGGGGAGGCGTCACAACTAATGTGACTGTAATTCCTCCCAGACCGATCCAGAGGGTATGGATGGTCTGGGCCTTCTTAGGCTTCTTAGCCTCTTGGTTTTGGGCCATCATTTCGGCCAAGGAGAGGGGAGCACTTACTCCCATTGGCCTTTCTTTTTCTACATTCCACTAACCATTGTGGCTGCTGGGGAAATCTTTCTGCAAGCGTTGTGGTCCGTGTTAGGGCTCTATGGTGTTTCCCCAATATCCATAGTCACATCAGACTCCTTTTCTTTCTCCCCGGGTTTTCCCGTATCTCCCACCTCAATGCAATCTACATTTGTATCACCAAGATTTTTCCATCTCCAGCATCTGTGGTCCCGATATCCACCCTTCTGGGGTTAATTATCCCCCTCATCCTATTGCTACTATTCTTCTTCGGTGCCATCTGTCGGGACATCCTCCTCCAAGGGCACATCTTTTGGAGAGGTTGGAGTTGTCAAGCCAATATTTGACTTTTGGGCCGTACAGACCACCTCACCAAATGTTGCACTCCAGGGATTTTCATCACCCGGAGTAACTAGAGGTGTTTGGAGCGTGACAACTGGGGATACAGTTGCTCTCGAAGGTCTGTGTTCCCCAACCATTGTCGGCTCATCTTGTGTTGACCTTGATTCTATCTTGGTCCCCTAGACCAGTGTTTCTTCCACATCTTGTGGACTTTCCTATGATTTTTCTTGCTCCTATTCCTTTTCCTGCTCTTAGAACTCTTTTTCCAGGGCCTCTTCTTCTCGCACATCTATCTCCTCCACCACCCTCACCACATCGACCTGTAAGTTCACCAGATCTTCCATCTAGAAGAGTTCATCAAAATCATCATGGGGAGGGGAGATCATTGGAGTATCCTCTGGTTCAGGAGAAGAAGGGATGAGTTCCACCTGGGGAAAGTTTGGCATCCCAGGACTTGCATCTATGCTTGGGGGATGATCCACCCTTTGCTTCTTTCTTCTTATCTGTAGCGGGGCCCCAACATCTAGAGTGCTACCAGTGAAGGGGATCCTTTTGGGAGGGCAGATCCCATGAGTGCTGCCACTGAAGGGGATCCTTCCAGGAGGGTAGATACCGCCGAAGTAACTGAAAGACCAAGGGTAAGCTTGGCGCTCAATTTTTGACTCAACAGGCGCGATGCCTCCAGTTGAATGTGAACTTGCTCCAAAATGGGGAGTGAATCCGGGGTTGGAACTTGGGCTGGGGTGCTCTCTTTTTCTTTCCCCTTATCTTTACTTGGCCCTATAGCTCTGGAGGCCGAAGTAGACCCCCACAAAATTGGACCCCTACGGGTGCTCTTCTTGCACAGTTGTGCAAAGTAATTGTGACTGTGTTGTATGATGCCCTGGCTGACATCCTCAATTGTCAAAATCTCCAGGGTGTCCCATTCCACCAAAGGGAGATCCATCTTATCAATCCCGTGGGCCTTGTACGCTGGGTCTTCTAGAGGCCCACTATCTAAAAAATCTTTCGAAAAGGTCCGAAGGCCAAGGCTCTTCATCATCCCTTTAGACATCCTTGAGTGCTTCCGACCCCAGAGGTTGAAATCATCCTGACAATCTGCCCAAAAATCCTCAATGTGAGGCTCATGTGGTGTGGACGCCCGGGGCAGTGCCACACTTATCTTGCCGAGTGGTTCAAAATTGTTCCTTGCTAGGTGGAACTCAGCTAGTCCCAGACTCTTCAACTCATTATTGGCCTCCTTGGCTGCTGTAAGACTGCAAGAATAGTTCCTGCAAGTGATCAGGAATGGGATTGAGGTAACCTTCTTCAATGAAAAGAATGCGTGAAGTTCCAGGACTTTCCTATAGAACTCCAAAAGAATAATCCTATCCCCACAATGCTTGGGGAGTAGGTAGGGCTCGCCTGAGAACCCGGTCACCCGAATGTAAGAATGTTGCTGAAACTGAATAAAATAATTGTTGTAAGAACTCACCAAGGTCATTGCTTCCTTGGACAGCCGGTACCAAGAATCCCGAGTAAGTGTCAAAATGTTGTGGTAAATGAACGTGTCATTTACCCAAAAAAAATTGGGGAAGTTGGATTCCCATTGGATCTGGGGATAATGTTCCCATGGGGTATTCTCATGACCGGGCCCATTCCCAAGAATGCCCACTTTCTACAAACCCCAGAGCGTGGGTCTCTGTTGCGCCAGTGCCCATACTGCATACAAAGTCATGTGGAACTTCGATGTCTAGCTGACATTGTTCAGTTGGAAGTCCACATGGTTGGCGATAATAGTCGCCTAGTCAAAGGTCTATCCATGAGTGGTGATGCAGTATAAGAAATAATACATCCATGTCAAAAATTCCTTGGCATGGGGTTCTCTGAAGAGCCTACAAAAAAAGATGATCCCCACATGTACACATTCCTTGAAATCTCCACGGGGGATCTCCAGCTTCATTTTCTTGTAGTCCCTCCTCGGGGAATTCAACCAGTAAGAGTTGAGATGTTGTCAAGCAAGCTAGGGAAATTTTTCAAACTCCTTCAATGATGTAGACCAGGAGATAACAGTAGCATTTCTAAACTGGGGGATCCCCAGTCCCTAAGCAAAGGTGGCAGCATCAAGAGTAACAATGGTCGCTAGGTAATTCAATGGGAGGGAAGCATCAAGGAAAACCAGTTGGGTGAGTGCATTGTAGTGCTTTTCTAGGTGGAGAATCAGCTCCGGTGCTTGCACGGAGTAGGGGAAACAGGCAACTTTGATAATGCCAGAGGTGGCCATGTTCTTTGCCATATCATCCCTAGCAGATCACTGTTGATACATTGTCTGGACAAGGCCCTGTAGTTCTGTCCATGGTCTGACCTCTATGTCGGTAATATCCTAAAGTTTGGAATCCACTTTGGATCCCACAAGGACACCTTCCCTCGGGTATTTGGATGTCAATGGGAGCTGGGCCAGCATTTTCTCTGCCTTTGTCTTAGTGGCCACCCGAGTGGAGGTAGTCGGAAGTTCCTGACTTCCAGGAGGAGTTATTACTTCAGACATTGTTTGTTGGATGATCTACAACCTACAAGACCGGACAACCATCAATACATAAGATAAAATATATAAAAGTGATTTTACAGACTCCGGAGAGTTCACCACCATTTCGCACCTGTTTTCCAAAGACATTAGCTTGCATCAAATCCCAGAAATATAACAATTAACAACTTTCATGGAATTTGATCGACACCTTGGGGTTTCAGGGATACTAGTCTATGTGACAAACAGGATGGAGACTTGGGGAATTCTCAGCATTCAGAGTCTGGAGAAACTAGCCGTTATCAAAGTGACCGGGCAGTGAGCCGTACTGGGATGACGTGGGTTGTCACATGGTCACGCAATAAATTGCGTAATGGCATTAATGGTGAGAGATGTCTAGACATGGATGAATTGAATGCTAGATGGGACGGTTTTCAATGCTCATGCATGGGGAGTTTAATCTCGCCATCAATTATGAAGCGACAAAGGAGAGAGAAAACCACCATGGCTCAAACAGGCGAGGTGTCGAGTTTGAACCAGACAGACACCAAGAGGGCGAGCTCAAAACTTAGGGTATACAATGTGGAGAGTACGACGAGATTACCATAGGAAGGGTCATACATGATAATTTACAGACCATTATACAGATCCAATTTACATGGGAAGATGAAGAATGACAAAATTTACAGGCAACGACCCTATCCTACAGACTATTTACAATTTATAGAGAAATTATGACAATTTACGTAGAAATTACAACTACTTTTAGAACTTACAATAATTTACACTATTTATAGGAAAACACAGTTCAAGGAAGGCGGACAACCTTCCTGCGGAGCCATCCCACCAATGGGAGGTGACGATAAACTAGAAGACAAAGAAAACAAAAATGAATACAAGACCAGAAAAGGAAGAACAAAGCAAGAACAAAAGAAACAGGAAGAAGCTGAAGGACCTACCTTGAAAGTAGAAAATGTGGGAGGAGGAGCACAGGAGGTGATCTGCAAACTAGAAAGCTTCATAGACCATGAACACCGAAAACCTTGCAGGGAAGCTGAAAATGTGCACAAGCTCGAATACCAACCTCACTGCTAAATACTGTTAAACCTTCCAAAGCAAATTGCACTTAACACAATTTCTCTCTTTATCGCTCTTAATTCTCTCTGGTAATTTGTTCACAGTAAATGTAAAAATGATGAGTGAAACCCCATTTATACCCTTAGGGTTAAACGTACCGCTTCCTTCCGCAAGTATTGAGAAAAAGGAAAACCTCCAGACTCCGTGCCTGGGGATCCCACGCAACCACACCCTCTAACAAAAGAGGAAGTAACAAAAAAGAATCCTGCAGTCTGGAATCCGGTGGGCACAAAGAAACAAAAACACTCTGGGACCAGGTCCCATAGGGAGAGAGACCAAACATAAAAGAAAACAATGACCCCATGGAAGCAAAGGCCAAAACAAAACAAAAGAAAAAGGAACAAGGAAAAAGAAAAAAAAGGGGACCCAACATTTGTCTAACAAAATGTAGGGATGGGTATGTAGACAATAACACCACATAATAGAAAATATAAGTAAAAATTATTTGGAAAAGTATGATGAAAGCAGGGAAACGATCCTAGTCAAAGTTATCCTAGGGCTTCTAAAGTATGACATTAATATGCATTACCATTTCTGCCCCCTATGAAGATTAATGCCTGTCCTCAGGCACTGAAACATTTCTAATCTTTGCAAGTACTCAAAGATCTCCTTCCTGAGTCTCAATTCTCATGGAGGTTCCCACACACCAGTAATATCCATTGGTGTGCTCCATTTTCATTTGCCGACTCATTTCCAATTTCTCATGATCTACTTCATCATCAACACAGCTATATAGTGGCCACATGAGAAGAGGAGGTTAAAAGGAAAGTGGGAGCCACCTCTTAGGTCGAGGTTGTCTTCCCAAGCTTGTGTACCATTAGACTCTCTGCATTGCAGCTCTTAGGTTGATAAGGCTGTGAGGTTCAGCCTTTTTTAGTGCCAATGTTAATCTGTCCCACCTCTGTCTCAGTCCCTTTGTTGTTCTATTTCCATCTGATAAGGAGAGTTTCTCAAATGTTGCAAATACTTCTTCCCTGTTACCCAAAATCCTTTGTAGAGTCCTTCATTCCATACACTATCTCCATCCAATCACAATAGAACCTACGAGGACTACCACTTTCTAGTCGTAAGGGGAGTGTAACAGTTTGTTCAATTCCCCTGTATTTCCTTAATTGTTCACCATATTTTATCTCATTACTGGACCAAGAGATTAAGGCATATAGTTAAATATCTCCAAAAAATAACAAAGAATTCCAATTAGTATCAAAGGGAACAACATAATTGTGAAAGTAGAGTTCACATAAAAAATTCTGAATACAATCTGGTGATTGGTCATATGCAGTTGCAAATTCATGTGGTGAGTCTATGCTTGTGTGCAGATCCCTAAGAATCCTTATTAATTTATACTTGATTAATTGTTCCTTTAGACACAAGGCATAGACCCTAGGAGGTGGTCTGCATTCTATTAATTATGGAATTAACTCTATAACTGAATATAACTTTCTCTGTAATAGTTGTACCTCTTGTTGTTTTCTTCCTATTTCCTTTTTTAACCTATCCCTTTCCAATTCCCACATTGAATTTTCATATTGCATTTGCATAAAGTATTCAATGGAGATGGAGTGAAGTGTTACCTAGTTCTTTCTTATTGGAGTGACCTTATCTGTTGCTGTTGTGACTGTTTATGGATCATCAACGGGTAATTCATCAGGGATTGGAACTAGGGCATCATTCCCTTGATCATATTATTTATGAGAAGAAGACATATTTACTGCTTCTGTGTGTTCTATTTCCATGCATGATGTTTCCGTATTCATTGCTTCTGTGTCCATTTCCTTGGCTGCAGGATTTGTTTCCATAATGTCTAGATACTCTGTACATGGGCTCCCTACTTGTGGTTGTTCCTTTAAAGACTCCTCAATTGGATCTCTAGGAGATGAACCAATCATTGTAGGTGAGTCTATTTTGTTTGCTTGTTGTGTGCTCAAACAAACACTTCATCGTGGAGGAGTCTTCATAGACGCAACAGGGCACTTCTATGATGTCTGTTATTTATTTAGAGGTATGGCTACATGAAAAACAAGGTTTTCAGATAAAACAAGATTTTATTCCCCTGTACTTGCAACTATCTTCTCCTTTCCCTTCTATTTCCTCTAGGCACTCTGTTTTGCTTATGGATTCTGAAAATCTACAGAACCCTCTGTTTCATTGCCCCCTGGGCTAGGGTTTGGTTTACCGGAAGTCATATTCTATGTTTGAGCCCCCAAATAAGAGGGAATTTTATGCAAGGTTTTTGGAATAATGGTTTCATCCTCATCAGGGGCATTTTCTTGTGTTTCTTGAAGTCCAGGTTATGGCCCTTCTCCTCGTAACTGTACATAGGGTGTGGTGATAAAATCATCACAAGTCATAGTAGAGTTATCTCGTAAAGATCTTTCTACCAGGAGTTTTACCAACCCATGGTGAGTAGCTGCATTCAATTTCACCTTCCTAACCTCTTCTGAACTCAAATTTAACAAAATATAGAAAATTGGGTATGTTTACAAGGCGGCCATGCCGCAAATGACTCAACAGTTTGAAATGTGTAGCATGCAAGTATGAAAATTGTCCTTCACAAGTAATGTACCTTATAACATGGATAGTCAGTCAAGGGTAATCTTGTGGAAGAGATGTTCTCTTTGTCCCCTATCTACTAGACTCTAATGCAGCATTTGTGGGTAAGGAAAACTTGGCCTTGGGCGCTTGTGCATCATGTTCATGTGGACAAATTTCACCCATAGCGGGAAGTCCTGAAACTTTTCCAATCTATACTTCTGAAGCCTCCACCCTTAACCCCTTTACATAGGCAACACCATTGTTGTAAGTGTACAAAAATTCTAGAGTCACAGCCTCATCGTAACCACATAGCCTGATGAAATACGTAAGCCAGCCCACACAAATACTTGGATGCTTTTATGATCTTGTAACAAGGATGAGTGATCCCCTGGCTCATGGCATATTGGTTTCCCACCCATGTTTTCTGAGAAACTCTGTAGCCAAAAAAACTTAAATCACTGCAATTTTATCTACAACTGTCAATGGCTTTTTCAAAATTCAGCCCTTTGTATCCTCAATATTCCTTACCCTGCGTTCCGCCATGTATTCTACCTAATCTTAAGGCTAGATAAAGTTGGTGAGTGCTTGGTCTAGTTTTTTGGGAACTATAGCAGAGGAGAATTTGAAAAACCAGAGCTGGGAATGTGAGTTGGGTGTTTGAAAATAAAAAAACTTAGCAGAGAATTTCATATACTTTTGGGTTGTCAAATAAATTAAATTGAAATGATTGCACAACATAGCTTAAGCGAGGGTCATTATGGAAAAACATGAGTTAAAAAATGGCCCCCCATGAAAATGGTGACAAGTGTCCTCACATGTGTGGTTATAAAGTACAACACCACTTGGATGAATTACTAAATTAAGTACAATGTAACGTATAATAATGTCAAGTGAAATAAAAATGTTGTAAATAATAAATGAAGGCGTACTTAAAGAATAATCATACGTAAATGCCTAAATCTGGAAAGATCAGATGACGTGTACTAAGCAAAAAGTAATGAGTGGCATAATAATGACGGGACATGTGAGTGAATATGGTAGAAAAAGTTGATGGGATATGATGTGATGGTTGCTTTATTACAGAAAAGAGATTTTCGTGGGAAACACAAATTTTATTATGACTATTTTTGAATGAAGTCAAAGAGATGACCGGAGTGAAAATTCACTTTGTTCGGCTGCAAGATGTTCAGACGTGGCAGGATGAAGATCAAATCGCCATAGAAACTCAGACTTAGTGGCTGGCTTATGGTACAGATGGATTCTGTGACTATTAACCAGTAACTTGAAGCACACAGGATCAATGTAGACAATTGGATTGCACCATTAGCAAAAAAATTGTTAACCTCATGAGGACCAAGCCAACGAGTTGTAAGCTTACCTTGATTTTCTTGAAATTGGGAGTCATATAGAAGTGCACAGTCACCAGTAACAAACCGTTTATTCTGTATATGTAAGTCATGCCATTTCTTGCGTTGTAGTTGAACCAAATCTATGTTTTGTAAAGCTGCCTTTATGATTTCATTCAGATAATTAAGCTGTAGGAGTGTTTCTTACTGGGCTACAGGAAGATCCAAGTTGAGCTGTAATGTTGTTCATAATGTTTTATGCTCAAATTCTATGGGCATTACAACAATATTTCCATACACCAACTCAAAGGGTGTGAAACCCGTAGGTGTTTTCCATGTGGTGCGGTAAGCCCACACAACTTCCTGTAATCCGCTACTCCAGTCAGTCTTGTGTAATTGAACTATCTTAGCCAAGATGGCCTTAATCTCCCTGTTGGTGATCTCTACTTAACAATTCTCCTGGGGATGATATGGACTAGGTTTCATGTGGCGACTGTTGTATTCCTCCATAAGTGCATTTATCAGATTAGAAGTGAACTGAGCTCCCTGATCTGTGACTTGTTCCCGTGGAACACCATACCTAGTAAGTATTTCCTCATATAAAAATTGTGCAACCCTATTATCCCTAGCATGATTCATAGCCCGCACTTCCACCCATTTAGTAACATAGTCAGTGCAAACCAAAATGTAAGAGTTGTCATTTGATGGGAGATTAATTAGTCCAAAAAACTCTATTCCCCATCTATCAAATGGAGTGACTATTACCCAAAGAAACAGAGGCATTTCATCTAATTTGGTGGGTCATCCAATTTGCTGACATCTATCACACTTGCAGAGGTAGTTGGTTGCATCCTTATATGGAGCTAGCCAATAATAGCCAGTATTGAGTATCTTCATGGCTGTCTATTTGGCTGCAAAATGGCATCCATAGGGTTTATCATGGTAGGCATGGAGGATATCATATGTTTCATCCTCACAAATACACCTTCTCAAAATTTGATCAGGTCCAGTGTAGAAGAGACAGTCGACTAGCCAAGAAAAATTGAATGTTTTCTCAATTAACACCCTCTTTTCCTTGGAAGAAAAATGTGGTGGTACCTTTTGAGCAACCAGATAATTGGAAATGTCGGCATACCAGGGGGTATGTGTGGAAATAGAAAATAGATGGTCATCTGGAAAGTTGTCATTGATGACATGTGGGTCATCAATATTCTATAATATGGAGAGGAAATCAACAACTACATTTGTTTTCCGTGGTTTATCCACTATCGTGATGTCGAACTCTTGTAGCAACATGAGCCATTTGGAAAGCCTCCTTGTGATAGCAGGCTTGTTTACCAAATAATTGATGGCTGCATGATCAGTATGCACAAATACTGGGCAACGAATTATGTAGTGGCGAAACTTGTTCATTGCATATATCACAGCAAGAAGTTCTTTTTCAATGATTGTGTAGTTCAGCTCTGCGCTCTACAAATTCTTGCTTATAAAGTAGATGGCATGCTCTACAAGCCCATCTTTTTGTCCTAGGAAAATGCCTACAACATGGTCAGATGCATCTGTGTGTATATGGAATGACAATGCCCAATTAGGTCCTCTGAGAACTGGTGCCTAAGTAAGTACAACCTTCAGCAATAGGAAGGATTCTTCACAAGATGTTGTCCATAAAAAGTCAAAATCCTTAGTGAGTAGGGAGTACATGGGCCCTGATAACTTTCTGAAATCCTTAATAAACCACTTGTAATAACCAACATGCCCCATAAATCTATGGACATCCTTCTTCTTGGCTAGAGTAGGAAGGTTCATGATGACTTCAATTTTAGCTGGATCCACCTGTATGCCCTTAGCAGAGATGTAATGACCTAACACAACACCTTCCTACATCAGCATGAAGCATTTCTCATTGTTGAGGGACATATTATTCTCCTTACACTTGGTAAGAAATTTTCCCAAATTCACCATTGCCTCCTCATAGGTTTCCCCATAAGTTGTGAAGTCATCCATGTATATTTCCATGCAATCATGGGAGATATCAACAAAAATGTTGATGACCACTCGCAGGAATGTAGCCAGATCATTTACAGAGGCCAAAAGGAAGTATAGAGTAGTAAAATGTTCCCCAAAGGCAAGTGAATGTGGTTTTCTCCTAATCTTCAGGAAGGATCTTGATCTAGTTGTAGCCACTATATCCATCCAGGAAAGAAAAGTAACAGTTTCCTGCTAAGGAATCTAGGACTTGGTCGATAAAAGGCAGAGGAAAATGATCCTTCTTGGTGGCATTGTTAAGTTCCCTATAGTCGACACATACTCGCCACTTTCCTCCTTTTTTTAGGACAATGACTAAACGTGAGACCCACTGGCTTTCAGAAATGGGGTAGATGAAATTGACATTAAGAAGTTTTTGCAACTTTGTTTTGACTATTTCCATTAACGTAGGGTTTATACATCTCTAGAATTGTTTGACAGGAGGTTTGTCTTCTTTTAGGAAAATCCTATGGGTACACAGTTTAGGTTCTAAGCCCTTCATATTCGAATAGTCCTAAGCGAAAGGTGTGGTATGGTTTTTTAGTAGTTTGGCCAAAGATGTATGTTGCTAGTTGGTAAGTTGGCTATTAATATAAGAAATGGTTAGGGGAACTTCCAACTATTTTGTGAGTTCTACCACAGAGGCATATGTTAATGGAGGTTCTTGGACCTCATGGGGTAGAAATTGGTGGTAGAGTTTCTTGGCTGTAGGAGATGGAGGTAAAGCGCAATCAGGATACAAAGCTTGCAGGGAATAGTTATGGGGTTTGAGACAGTTAATGGAATTTGAATCTTGACCATACTGGTTGTGCAGAATTTTGGTGATTAAAGTGTCCTCCTCTTGTAGCTGCAGGAAATGATCCCTTTCTAACATCATGAGTTGGGCTACTGATTTGACTACCTCAGCCCCTCCCTAATGTCAGGCCAAATTGGTGAGGCTAAATCCATTTGTGGTTGTGTTGGTGGTTATAAGGCTAATCTCTTAGTATGTTGACCATTAGAAATGGTCATACCATCTGAACAAAATCCTATAAAGGCATCAACATTGGCTAGCCAAGGTTGACCAAGAATTATAGGATAGCCTCATAATGTGGCTTTAGGCGAGAGGATCATAAAGTTTGTAGGGTAAGACCAAGTTTCTAGGTCAACAACTATATCCTCTACTACCCCGTCGGGTTTGACTGTAGAACTATCTACAAGCTATAGAAAAGTTGGTGTTTCCCAGAGGTTAGTGATTTTGAGTTGCTGCATGATTTCCTTAGTCATGAAATTTATGGCAGCTCCCAAGTCTATCAAAGCATTTTTTATGGCTATCCCATTGATGGTAACTTCAACAACTGGGCTACCTGGGTCAGAATACTTAGGGACCACTATTTTTCCTAGCATGATATTAGCAAGTTTCCCCATGACATGGATTGTCTGGGGTCCTTCCGCTTAAAACCATGCATTTTAAAGAAGGCCTCCTTGATAGCCTTTCCATATGTGGGGACATCCTTTATTGCTTGAAAAAGTTGAATCTGAACATTAATGTTCTTAATTTGGTATAGGATGTCAAAGGCTGCATCATCCATAGGTTTAGAGTGATCATTCTGCAACCTTTGTGGAAAGGGAGGTGGAGATGACTGGAATTTTTCTCATAATACCGTCGGGCCTATTGGAGTGTACTCTAGAGTAGTTTGAGGCATTGGATCATCAAGAGTTACTTCAGTTATAATAGGAGGTGTTGGCAGAGTAGTGCATGACCGTAAATGGATGTCATTGATTGCGTAGGAAGGGTATTGGTTTGGGTCAATAGAATATACATTTGCGTGTGTTGGTGGCCTATTATTAGGATTCGGCTGAGGTTGGGTAAGGAGTTGAGTAGGCTTAGGGGGTGTTGTAGTGGTTGTAGGAGGTGGCATAAGTGCTTGTTGTTATGGCTTTTGTGGTAGCTACAGGAGTCCCTGTTGCTGGTTTGGCCATTGCTGGCCTCCCCACCACTAAGGGTTTTGTTTCGAATTCCCTTGGGGTTGTTTCCATTGAGGACTTAAGTAAGGCTACAACTGAGGTTGTGGATTATTCCAAGGAGGGTATTGATTATTCACAGGTGGTTGCTATTAACTACTATAAAATGGACCATTAAAAGTAAGAGGGTCCTAAGGCATAACTTGTCTTTGAGCCCATGGTCTTCATTTTGAAACGAAGAATACTTTCTCATCATCTCCTTCAATTGGCTTGTAATCAGTGGGTAGCTATGCTGTCTCCATATTGGCAACCGACTTGAATCGACAATCTCTCTTCTTCTGTCTACAATTTGGACAAAATTTTGCAAGAATAGCTTCAACCTCTTCGTGCTTCTTTTCCACCTTCATTGTGTCCAAATAGGTGGCCATGTTATTGATGATTTCTTGCTTGAAGTCAGACAACAAATGTGTGATTTCTTTTTGAGAAGCCCTAGTGCCATTAGTTTGTCCTATTGTCGCCCTATATCCTTTTCCCTTCTTTTCTGTAACTCTTGAGTAATTGAGGTAGATTTTCTTGATATCACCCCATTTAGATTGGGTGATATATCCCTCAGCCATAAGATCCAAAGCTTTAGTGCATCCTTCCTTTATACCCTGTGAAAATAGAAGTTTTTGCGACTCCTCATTTAGCTGATGACGAGTATTTTTCTGCAAACTGATCAAGAATCTTGACACATAATCCTCTAAACTTTCATCCTCCTTATGTGTCATCTTAAATATGTCATCCCCTCTCATATCATTTCCCCTACAGTATTCTTTATACTTCGTCAAGAATGCTACCTTCATTTCTTCCCAATCATGGACAACATCCTGACCTAAGCCCATAAACCATTTGAATGCAAACTCTTTGAGAGTTGCAGGAAATAATTTGAGCCTATGGGCATCCGTGGTGTAGTCGTAACTACGACAAAGGATGTCAAACTCAAAGAGAAAGGTATCTAGATCTTCGATCACTAGGCCATAAAATTTGGGGAGTGTTGAAGAGTGAATATTCTTGAGGTTGTGATTATCATGCTAGTCAGTAATGAGAAATGGAAAGGTAAGGGGGTTTTCCGTCCTAAGCGGACACTGAGGGAGTCCTTGCGGTTGGTAAATGACTAGAGGCAGTGGATTTTCTTCTTGATTGTCTGGGTATTGGATTATGAGATTGGCCAAGGCTTCTCCAAACATATTAAACTCAAGTTCACCTTCTAGAAGGTGAAAGTTCAGTGGATCACCTCCTAAAGATGATGATGATGATGTTGACACAGGAAGATCTACAATTGCATCCATGAATTGACCCTCCTCTTCATCTCCTTCTTGTACCAAGATACCTCCTAAATGATTGGTGGGGTAGTTTGGTACCTTCCTAGAGTGTCTCTTCTTCTTCTATGCATATAGATAAATGAATGATTACGGTGGTGAAGTGAAAGAATTTTTGATAGAAAACTCTATTTAAAAAGGATGTACATGCTTGAATTGAATTCTACAAATGGTTGTGTAAAAGAACATGGCTTGACACCATCCCTGACAACGGCGCCAAAAATGATCGGTTCTATTAAGGTATAAAAAACTAGGCAAATACCATGACTCAGGGATTGGACATCCAACTGAGCAGCTATCCTCCTTTTTAGAAACTCATTTAAGTTATTGATGCAGGGACATATTACTTTAAATGGGTCAGCAAAGTATATGCACCAAGGACTCTTACTCAAACCACGCTATGGGTGCAGGAAACAAATTGATTTTGAAAGGAAACTATTCTATAGCTGCAGGAAACAAATTTCTTTGAAAGGAAACTATTCTATAGCTATAAAGAATGCTGGAAATGAAATGCAGAAGTTAAAGCACTTGAAAGAACACTACAACTTGGAAACATAAAGACTTGAAAAAACAAAACAATGCCTCAACAGTTTTGCCTCTTTGGATGCAGGAAGTACTGGAATATCCTTCGGCTTTGGCTGTAGGGATTGTGTTAACACCAAAATTATGATACCAAGATGCAGGAAACTTAAACTATATGCAATGATCCTAACTAGCTAACACAAATTCCTGACCAAGTGGCCCCCATTGAGTGAGTATCCAAACTCAATTATATTGAACTATAGATTAACACTTCATTTTCTATTGATAAAAAATGAATTACAAGATTCAACTGTAAAGCAACAGAATGTAAACTATAACTGATAACACCCTCCTCACGCAGGAGTGGGGCTTTATTTAAAGAAGGAAAAAATCTCACTGCTATCTAACCATGCCATGGAGATAGGTAGAGCTTTTATTACAATCCTATTAAACATGAAAGGAAACTATAAAACTGGAGATAGAATAGATCCATGAAAGAGGAAAGAAATGCTTTTGACAATAAATCTAACTTCCCACTCTTTCCTAGATTTTCTTAGAGAATTTATTATGACGCCTTGGTCTTTTCTCCTGCTACCACCTCAATCACCCCGAATCCACTTGCTGGTGTTGCACTTGAGGTTTCTTCTTGCACCTTCTATAAGACCGAGTTGAGCGTCCAGTGCATGGGTGCATTTTACCTGGTCAAGGCAATGATTTCTAAATTGATGCGTTGCACTCTAGATGTTAGGATAGAGACATTTATGATAAAAAACACCAAGATACACATATATCATTCATGTTTAAACAACTAATTCATTTCAAAAAGACATAACCATAATTCAAAAATAAGTAATATAGCATTTTCATCTAAGCGTAGCGTATTTAAGTGTTTTTAACCACAAAATAGGTCTGGTGGCAACATGCCACATAATAGCAAATATAAGTAAAAATTATTTGAAAAATTATGATGAAAGCATGGAAAATATCCTAGTAAAAGCTATCATAGGGCTTCTAAAGTATGGCATTAATATGCCTTATCAGGGGGCATATCTTGTTTTTAACCATCTATGTCGGTTGGAGGTTCCAACTCAGTGTCCTTTTCTTGTTTGGTCTCGCTGACCTTAGGTTCATCAACCTTCTCCTTATCTATGTCTATAGGTGGCTCGGTTGCCATGTCTAGTGTGTCTTGTACAAACTCAGTAGTAATATTATCCTCATTTGTATAACTTTGCACTTGTGTCATGATTGGATCTTTTCTTAGTAAAGGTGCATTATAAACATCCATGCACTCAGTCTCATTCACTTATGTGTCCATGACATCTTCATCCTTTTACATAATTTTCTAGGATCTTCTTCCTCAGGTATGTCTTCAATCATAATCTCATCATTATCAGTAGTTAGATCAATATGATCTATTTGATTTTTGCTTTCCTTTACCTTATCAACAGTGGTTGTACCTTGATTCTTTTCTTCTTCCTAATACTCAGTATTATCCAAGTGAAATATATCTTTCCATTTTGCATTCATTTCCTTCTCCACAGATTGTATATCTCCATTCATTATTCTTAGGGCTCTTCCCTTGACTAGAAATTTATTTAAATTTCTTTAGTGCTTCATGAGTTTTCAGATGCTGGAAGGTCGGGAATAGTATGTACAAGTGAACACTCTCTCATTTCTTTCTCTGCATTAATGACATACTTCCATCTTGCATCAATCTTATTGTACAATTCCTCTGGTAACTTTTCTGAAAGTTTAATGGGTGTTAATCTATATTTTAGCAATGTCACCACAATGGCTTCTTCAATATTCTTCTTATCTGCTTCATTCCTTTTCTCATATTTGGCTTTTGTGAAGGCTCCAAATCTTCCTGATTTCTTTAATCCTTCTAGAAAATCATCAATACTTTGTGGAACATGTGAAAGGTTTGCAACTGGTATAGTCTTTATTGCCTCATCAGACTCTGTTTCACTTTCATCTCCAAGTAATAACCTTCTTCTGGTACATGCAGGTTGTTTCCTTCCTCTAGATCTTAGATAGGTCTTTCCTCTTGGTTGTACTACCTCAGCAACTTTATTTTCTCTTAGTTGTACTGAGGATCTGGTGTACCTTCCAGTTGTATGCACCCTAAAATGGTCACCTAGACTTTGAGACCCATTTATCATTTTATCATTTTATTAATTTTCTGAATCAATGCTTTGGAACATTTTCAATTCAAATAAATTTCCTTGATCAAATTGTAATTAATTCAATTATTTCAATATTTCCTAAGGTTTGATCATTTCATCAATTGTCTTATTTAATTAAAAGAGAATAATTCCTTTTTATTAAATAAAATAATCTTATTTAATTAAAATCCCTTTTTAATTAAACAATTTTATCTTATTTAATTAAAATCTCTCTTAATTAAATAATATTATCTCATTTAATTAAAATATCCCTTTTAATTAAATTAAATAATCTTATTTAATTAAAAGAAAAACCCCTCTTTTAATTAAATAAAATCCCCACTTAAAGCTCTTTATTTGATAAAAAGGAAATAAATTAAATAAAAGTCCCTTTTTCTTCACATCTTCCTAAGTGGTGGGATTTTTGCCTCTTAATCACAGGCTTTGATTTTTTGTCTCTTAATCTCTACCATCCATTGCTCTTTAAAAGGAAACCTCTCCTCATTTTATAATATAGAATTTTTATAGTATTGTTATGCTGTAGGTTTGGAGAGCAATTTTGGAGGAGAATTTGAGTGTTTGAGCTTGGATATTGCAACTTCTCTCTTCTTGTCTTCTTCTTGCATCCATGAATATTTATGTAGATTAGATTCATGTTTCCTTTCATAGATTAATCTTGCATTTGTATTTCTTTTCATAGAATAATCATACATTGTTATCATTTAGATTAATTTCATTTCATGCATTGCAATCATATAGAATAGTTTTCATTTCATTTCATATTGCATGATCATGGAGACTAGCATCCTTGCTTTTTCTCTTTGAATCTCCCATTTCATGGTGTACTTGCAGGGGCACAACTAGTTCAATCTGAGGGCTTCCATCACAAACCTTTGCACTCCATGACTAAGGAGCTATGAGTCGATATTTGAGGCCTCATTCTTGAGCAACCTTGAATGAAATAACTCATAGAAGTGTGAGACATTGTTAGCACACATTTTTGGCGCCCACCATGGGGCATGATGCTCCTGATTTTATTTCATTTTATTCAGATTTTCTAATCTTTACATGGTTATTTTATTGAATTTTTTTAAGCCTAACCCTTGTGTAGATTTGCTTGGAGATGAAAACCCTAGATTTTCAAAGAATTGATCATATCTCCTAAACGGTTTGGAGTTTCGGTCCGAATTTTTTTTTTGCAGGTTGGCGATATATCAGAGAAGCTTCAATAAACAATTTAGAATTTTATGAGTTATTTTGAATTTTTTATAATTTTTTCTTTATTTTTTATAAAACCTTAATTTTTGGTGCAAATCAGCATATTTTTCAGAAATTTTTACATTTTTGCAAATGTATTTAAATTCTACAGGGGGTCCATTCTTTGTGTTTTAAATTTGGATGCAATATCATAGCTCATTTGGTCAATTTATGAAAACTGGTCTATTTTGATAAAATCGCTCCCTAGGACACAAATGAAAAGATTTTTTTAAAATTATGACATTTTTGGAAAGCTCTCTATTTTTTAACAAAGGTCCCTTTTCTGTATTGAGGGATTGGGATCCGAATTCATGTCATATAGGTCCAATCTTGTTGACTAGATCAAAAAATCAAAATTAAAAAATGACATTTAATGATTAGCTTGCACTTATTTTTCATATGGTTCAATGCATGATGTGAGTTTTTATTTGGATTATTTACTGGTTATTATTTCTCCTAACAATTGATTTTTAGATCTAACCCTAGGGTTTGCATAAGTTGAATATACATTGCATATCTTGTTTTCTTGTTTGCTTGTTAGAGAGTTTGTGGGGATTGCATGGACTTGCGTGGATAAAAAAAAAACACTCGCGTTGCTTTGGATTTGAGGTATTTTGTTGCATCTCTATAACATTTGGATTTTAAAAATAATAATTAACATATCACGTGTTTAGCTTGAGTGTTTTCTTGCTTTCGTAGATCACATTTCCAATTGGTGCTCTAAAAATGGACCTAGATTTGCTTTCTTGCATATATGTTTCACATAGTAATTAGGCCCTATGAACACTATTTGTGGTGATCTTGAGAGAGTGGGATTCATTCGCTTGTCTTACATGCAAAGCTCTTCTTGACGATAGATCCCCTTGTAGGTAGGGAAGGATTTGTTATTATCTCACTTGGTTCAGTCTTCAACTTTGATTGGTACTTTCTCTCTTGAGATTGGTGGTAATTGTTGTTGATTTTATCTTGGGTGAGGTGATTTTAAGCTAGTGGGTCAATTAATCTTGTTTTCTATGTTTGGGTGAGGTGAAGAGTCTAGAGGATTATGCTCTTTGCCCTTTTGAGAGAATCAGAACCTGGGAACCCTTGAATCCAAACCAAGTCCCCATGTGGTTCATATTGTGAGTCTTGCTTGTTAGAGAGGGTTAACCTTAGTGGACATTCCCTTTATTGGGTAAACCATGTGGATGGAACCTCAATTGGTAATAGCCATTTTTGTCATGATAGAAACAACCGCTATATAAATGTCCTTGTGGAAGAAATCTCCACGGGTGTAGTTTCTTATGGGTTGTCAAATCTCCTCAGCAACTCTTGATTGATTAAATTCTCGGACTGTGTCAAAACCTCGGTGCACTGGGATTAGATTTCACCCACTTGAGATTGCAAAATTTGTAGAGTCAAACCATTACTAAGAACCATAGTGCAACCAACTTTTTCTTTTCTAGGACTATGCGTGATTGCAAAACTTTTTGAAAACATACACAAGTAGAATCTTTATGGAGTAGAATACTATGTCACTATTCTTGTTCATGTGCAAGGTTGCTTTGTCCCTTGCTCATTGTTTGAAGACAAATGTTTTCTTGAACTCCCTGATTGTTGTCTTGCGTGCCTGATTCATGATAAAAATCTGTTAATGCATCTAGTTGGTCAATTAAAATGAACAAATCTGAGTTCCCGAGTGATAAAAACTTCAATAGATCTCCCCAAAAGTGTTATGACATATTTCTCAACATCCAAATGAATGCAAATGGTATCAAGTTGCACAAAATGAATCTTGGTCTTCTTTCCTCTGCATCTCCCATGTCTTCCTAGTCTCCCATTTCTATCATTTCTCTTCTTCCTTCACGCTTCTTCCTCTTCTTCCTAAGATCTTTGCATCTTCTTGATTTTATTTTCCTCTTATTATCAAGTCTGTATTCTTCTATTTTCATCTCTTCTTGATTCCTCCTCTTCTAGAAACATGAATTCCAAATATCTCGCTATGGAACCTCTCTTAAGAATAGATGATCTTGAACTCATTTCTCAATTCGAAGAGTGATTTTCCTCCGAAAATTGCATGGGTGATGAACTTAGGACGGAAATACAAAAAAAGTGATTGAATTAGATGCCTTTGCTAGGATCATGTACATGATCATGTCACGACCTCCTTCTTCCAAACATCTTTCATCTTCTAAATCTGCTCATCTTTCCTCATCATCCAAATCTTCTTCTTCTACTAAGTCCTCACTTTCTTCTTCTTCATGATCTCGTTCTTCTTCTACTTCTCCCAAGAGTCATACTTCTCTTTTCAAGACATACCGTAATGAGCAACGTGATGACCCTTATGATACCTCTTCCATGAAGAATGAAATTCCCATCTTTGATGACTCTGATGATCCCATTTATTATGACTCTAATGATTATGATGACTATGATGATGGACAATATAGTAATACCTATGACACCTCTATTCCTAAGAGTCCTTCTCATTGTGTGCTTGTTCTTACTGGTAATGGGTGTTCCCATTTGAGAGATTGTGATGGTGATCCATATGATTCTGATTTTGAAAGAGACTTTGATGAATTTTGTGAACAATACCTCTTTGATGCTTCTATTGAGGAAGAGAAACTTCACCGCACCGATTTTAAACAGAAATATCATAAGAGTTTCTCCTCTAAGGATTCTCATGCTAAAAATAAAGATTGCACTCTCAAGAAAGATCATGTTAATGATGAACTATTGTTTTGTGATGATTCCCTTCCATCCTCTACTTCCTCCAATACTCATACATCTCCTAAAGTTGCCAAATCTTCCACAAATCCTCCATCCGATAGAAGTCCTAATTCTTTTCATGCGGTTCCCTATAGTTATCCTCAAGAGCTACCTCTCAAAGAAACTCAAGCTAACCTTCACTTGGCTGCAAATACTTTCAATAATGATAAACCTAAAGAGCCTAAGCCTTTATATGCTATAATTCCTACTTCAGCTAATCCTTCCCCATCTCTTCCCAAGTCTCCCATACAATTTCAACATGCTTCCTCGTCCTTAGAAGTGGATCCATGTCAAGAGGACTCTAAAAATGATAAAGAAAAGAACATAAAGAAAGATAAAGATCATCAAGAAACCTCCATGTCATCCAATCCTTTTCATGATGTCTCTTACCCTTTTCATGGTTCTTCTGATCTCACACGCCCTTTCTCATTCATTCCACAATGTCTTAAGTCTTCTCCTAAGAAAGATCAAGTTACTACTTACACCGTTGAGCTTATTGACAATCAAAATAACCTTACCCCAATTACGCTTTCCAAAGATGATACTTCCATTAAGGTTATTAAAAATGGTGTTGTTACTTCCAATATTAATTCTATTAAAAATCAAAAGGAACATTAAGCGCTTATGCTATCCAAAGATCCTTGTCACAATCAAATTCTTCCATCTTCTTATTCTACCACTCCATGTTTTCTTCCACTTTCTACTCTTCCTAAGTCTTTCCAAGCTTCAAAAAATCCTATCAAAGAAGGTGCTCCTATTCAAGATGTTCACGATCCTATTAGAAATCCTAATACTCACTCTAAAGATGTTGATGTTCTTGGTTGTCATATACATGTTGATGAACTTATTGATTATCCTTTTGCGTCTTCCATGTCCATCCTTGGACCTCCTCTACCAATACTAAGGGCTTCACATTTTCCTTCCATCTTGGGTCCTTATGTCCCTTCAATTTCCTCTCCTAACCCTCCTAATTCATCATCCATCTTGGGTCCTTAAGTCCCTCCATCTCCTATCTTTCCTCAAGATCAACATAGATTCATACCCTTGAACCCTTTTCATCCATCCACCCATCTAACCCAGTCATATTCTTTTTCTTCCTCCACAAGTCCCAAGTCTTTTGGAAGAAACTTGAATGTTAAATACAACAAAAAAAGCAGTACAAGAATCCATTTAGAAAAGAAGATCACCATGTCTCCTCTAATCAACATGGGGGCATAAAGTTAAAATAGATAACTAAGAAGAAAACTACAAGACAAGTATGGGTTCCAAAATCCATCACTGAAGATATCCTCTCTAAATCATCAAAAAGAAATGAAAAGCCTACGACTATATGGAATCCAAAGTCTCTCTTGAAAAAGTCTCATGTTGAGAAACAAGTGAAGTTGACATTCAATCTTCCAAAGGCTTCCACTTCATCTTCTTCTAAAAATATTCTTTCATTCCATGCGCCTAAACTGCAACCTCTTCTATCCATTCACCATATTCCTTCATTCACGTTACCTCCATCATCTTTTCACCCTTCAAGGTGTGTGTTGATGTTGATCTTGCCTTCCTTTCCATCTACCCTTTCACAATCCTTCCATTCACTATTCTTCTACCTTCTATCATTTTTTCTCATTTGTCTATTCCTCCTATCTTCCAACCTCACTCACTTTGCATAAAACCTTATCCTCTATTTTTCTCTTTCATATTCCTTTCCCTATCAGTATCTTTGAGCATATCATTTTGAATCCTTGGAATATCATGGTTTATCCTTTCAAGGAGCATTATCTAAAAAGCTTGCCTTCTTCCAAAAAATTCAAAAAAAAAAAATTCAAAAAAATAAATTAAAGAGAAATAATTTCGTACTATGGCAAAAACCACTCCCTTGTGGTGCCTTGGATAGGTACCATGTTGAAAACTTGGCAATCAGGAATCATGTATAGTTCTTCTACATCTTTCATCCATTCTGTATTCTCTCTTTGATCTTGACAATGTTGACCTATACACAAACATTTGGGATATCTTGTGAGCTATCTTACGATGATCTTTCTTTCATTCCTTTCATGTTTTTATCTCTATCTTCCTCCATTCAATTTCTCCTATCGCTATCCTTTTCCCCTTTGGTCTTGATCTAAAAAAAAGAGAGTAAAACACGGTGCTATGAATGCCTCTTGACATATCTACGCCTTTGGACTGCATCCTTTCCTGCTCTTGCATTACGCTTTTGTGACTTATTCTATGATGGCCTTTCAGTTCTTGCCCAAATATGTTTTATATGATGTTTCTTTTTCCCTAGCTTGGGTACTGTAGACGTCCAAAATCGTCCTTATATTAATTTAATTAATATTTCCATAACATTATAGTTAATTTTAATTAATTCTATTTGTTATATTCTTCTATCTATTTAATTAAATTTATTTAATTAAATATGATTCATGCTCCTAAGTATTTGAATTTAATTTAAATACTATCCCTTTTAATGTATTAAATCTTATTTAATACATTAC
>MU225228.1:1176303-1194040 GCA_018584345.1 Thuja plicata
TATATATTGAGGTACATCCCAAGGAGTTCCAAAAAGGTTGATTCATGAAAGTAGCACTAGATTTGCCTAAAGCCTATTGACAGTCTAAGAAAGAGGCTGATTCAAGGATGGTAGCAAACTGAGTTGCTCGATACTAAGTGAGAACCTATATGTATAAAATCCTCTAACAAGGTCACACCTAACAGTGTGTTTGTAACCTTTAACAGGGTTGGCTCTTAACAGGGCTCACTTCAGAAGAGTGAAAATTTGGGGTACTGGTCCCAGTGGTTTTTTCCCTGAATAGGGTTTACACATTAAAGTCCAAGTGTTATGTGTGTATGGTTTATTACTTTACTATTTTACATTTCACATATGCATTTCTGGATATATTGGTATACTCTTCTTATTTACTGTATTTCGGTAAATAGTTATACTACATATCGGTAATCAAAGAGAATAAGGACAGACAAGGAAAACCGACAGACAGTTAATCATTATAAGTATTTCATGACATGCATCTTGTAGGGACTTAATAATCTGAGGTTTATTTGATTGGTGGTTAGTGATTAAAGGATAAATTTTTGAGGCCACTGATTCACCCCCCCCCCTCTTAGTTATTACTAACAAAACTGGTCATATACTTGGCTGAGTACCATCCTTACCCATTCGAGCTTGAATACCCTCGATAAATGTATATCATGAGTTAAAATTTTTGTTTCCAAATGTGTATGTTCATCCTTAACTCTTCCATCTGCGCACAACTTGTTGAATGAAGCACCAATCTCTGCTTCACATAAATCTTCAATCTTGCAATGCATAAACATGCACACATCTTCAATCAAAAGTACTCCCAACGCAGTTGAAGATAATACTCCCGTCATATCTATTTTTGCGGCTTTAGCTGGGGGCAATTTGTATTTAGGATTCACTGGTTCTACATTCTTTACTAGCACTATTCTCTGCATCCTTGGTGCCATAACCACCTTTAAATGTATGGTTTGAATACTAGGGAACACTTGATAAAAAATGGCTTCGCTAACACAAATGTCTCACAATGCTCTAATAAAGATTCATAAATACCCTGAAATCGCTTGATCGCTCGACGGAATAATCATTGTGCAATATGCTCAAATGCTCTTCAAAAATGTTAGGTTCAAATGAATAATAAACTGACCTATTTATAGCTTTCCCATGATTAAGGTTTCCAACGGCTTTAATTATTTGTATTAAATGCGCTTGTCGAGTCCCTTATACCTTTATACCGATAACATAGTTACTTTTCTTAACCGAATAAACAAAAAAAACATATATTATAATGTTCAAATAAAATTTCACAACTTATCCAAATGCATCTTGATATGTTGATATGGATCTTAACTCTAATGCTTAGGAACTGAAGTTAGATTTATTATAAGCATGCATTTCCTACATACCTCTCACCATTTAGGTGGAGCTCGGTGCACCTGACTCAGTAGAGATGGTGCTTTCCATGGTTCCAAATGACGTTCCATCTTCCTGAGTCTTTCTCCTCCAGGTTTTGTTCATTTGTTCTCTGATTTCTTCAACAATAGGTGGTGCACTCCTTGTAGATTCATATTTGGTTGGTGCATCTCCTCGGTGTCTGCAATTCCTTGCTAGGTGTCCTACCCTATGACAGTGGAAACATGCCATGCCAAGGCTCCTCCATGATCTTCTGTTATTTCTTCGTGCATAAATATGCAATTTGCAACAATGTTTCCATATCTTTCACAAGATAAACATGAAATCCTTGTATTATAATCCCATGGTATAGATGTACCTTCTCGGTTAGTATTTACATTCTCTCGGTTAGGCATCCACTTATCATTTCTTTTATTTGTTCTACACTCTTTAGTCTTGTGACCATACTTGTTGCAATTCTTGTAGTTGCCATCAAACTTAGGTTTCCTTGTGTTGTTAGAAAAGTTGGTTCTGCACTCAAAAGCTTGATGTCCATACCTATTACATCTAAAGCAATAACCATCAAATTTAGGTGTACTTGGTACTTTACCTTTTTTGCTTCTGCAAACATTAGTTGTGTGTCCAGGCTTCCCACAATAATTGCATCTTGGCTTCTTTAGTTTTGGTGGGGGTACAATACCTTGATCTTTTCGTGGATTAGATGATTCTCCTTTCTCAGTAGTGTTGTTCTCATTGAATCCAATTCCTGATCTGTCATTCGGTTGCTTCTAATTCTTAAACTGCTTGTCTAGTGATTTCAATGCTTCTTCATTTCTTTTCAGTACTTCATTTGCATCCTTCTCAGCTTTCAGTCTTTTGTCCAGTCTTTCAATCTCATCTTTCAGTGCTTGGTTCTCAAACTCCTTTCGTGTATAGTCCTAATTTGCATTTAGAAGTTGGTCGGTCATATTATAGTAAACTTGGGTTATCCTTAAGATCTCATTATCTTTCTCAGTTACCCTAATTTCAACTTGTCTTTTGTCATCTTTTGCCATTCTCTTTTCATCCTCAACTATCCTTTTACCTTCAATCAATTTGGTCATTCTTACGCTATTCGCTTCAAGATCTTTCTTCATCAAATCTAACAGCTCGATAAGTGAATCATTCTTTTCCAATAGTTCTCTTATAGCCGGTTCAGATTCATCAGTCACGTTTCCTTCAGATGTTTTGAAAGTGTATCAACTTGATCTTGTGTGACCTTGAGTTCATCATATAGTTTCTTTCTTATTGTTAGAGACTTCTCAAGTTTCTTTCTCAGATCAATGATTAACTCTTGTGCACTCTCCAACTCAAATTCAAGACCATCAATCCTTTTGGATTGTCTATAACTTTCGATGACTATGATCTTTAACTCTTGGGTGGTCAAACCTTTAACTCAAGGGTACTAGCTCTGATACCAATTATTGGAATAACTATGGAAAGTTGGGACTGAGAGGGGAGGGGTGAATCAGTGCCAATAAAAAATTTCTAGCCACATTCACTGATAAACCATATACTGCTGCATACTGATTATCGAACTTTCATAACTTTGAAATGAAAGTAATGTAAAACTTATAAAACCATAACATCAAAACATTAAACAATAGAACTCATAACACCATGATTTTGGTAACGTAAAAATCCTTGGTTGGAGGACAAAATTGCGGTGGGGATGACACCCACAACCTTCACTAGCTGCAGTATAAAGGGTGCTCGGTTTGAGCTACAAAGTTTAGTTATTTCTGATAGCTTATTCGATTAAGAGTTTAGAAGACTTGTTAGGTCTACCTGGTTAAAGGATTTTTACAATATCTACACTTAGAGATGTACCCTGTTAAAGGATTTACAAAATATAAGATCGGTTAAGATCTACCCAGTATTGGGATTTAAAGCTCTCACTACAACAATATCAAATAACTTAACAATGTATGTAATAAGTGCATCAAATGTAAATGTTGAACAAACTCTATGTGCTCTAATGTGTTACATCAATCTCAAACTGTAACACTGCTCTGTTCTATTCTTCTGTAGCTGAATCTCTGCTCGGTGCTCTATGCTCTGCTCTTGTTCTTCAATATCTCCTTCAACTTTCTCAGCAGCAACAACAACAACAGTTTCAACTTTCTTCTCTCTCTGTTTCAACTTTCAATTTCATCCAATATATAGATGAGATTATGCCTCTTAATCTTATGCGTTAGGTACGGTGTGAATTTTTCTTGACCGTTAGATCTTCTTTTCAGCTCGGTGACCGTGTCACTTTTACCTCAGTACTTGTTGTTTTTCTTGGAAATAACAAACTTTCTTTTGCCGCTTGATCTATGCCTTAGATCTTCACTTTGAATTATTTCAATCGTTGATCTTGTAACAAACTAGTCTACGTGCTTGTAGAATCTTAATTAATGCTACGACAATCCATTAAATGTGATCTGATCGCCTTTTGAATTAATTGTCTAACTTGGTTGAGTAACTCCTCTCACTTGGTTAAATGATCTTCAACACTCAGTGACTATCAAATCGGTGTACTACACATGTGCTCGGTGTAGTGTGTCGTTCGATAACTGTAGGTGCTCAGGACACTGTTACGTTCTTTTACTTTACCGACTGCACTTAACTTGTTTTGACTTGATCGACTGGCTCAATGTGCATTATTGACTAGCCTAATACTTGACTATATCATTTCACCGACTGATTCTTCTTGACTCCATGACTTTGACTTAAACTAACGACAACAAAAATATCGTGTAGAAATAACATATACAAGCCCCAATTCAAATATCTTGCATACCTATACAAATAAATTTTGTAAGTAGAAGTGCATATATACAATAACTATACAAATAAGATTTTGTAGGTCAAATATAGATATGGTTCACACAATCCTCAAAGCTAACACTACAAACCCCTATTCAAATATCCAAGAACTAAAATAATATTCGTCTCATAAAAAATTTAAATTGTTTATTTTTAATTTTATATTATTTTTCCTGGTTTTAATTGTGATACGAAAAGGGGTCAGCGTTGAACCGCATACCGACTACTCCAACATTCTACGAACTTCCTAATTTCCTAGAATATTCTAGCAACTTATGAAGAATTCCTCTGTAAAATCCGTTACTTGCAGAGGAGGTTTCGTTGTTTTTAAATTCTTCGGATAAATCTAGTGTTGATTTGCAATTGGTGAGCAGGAAGATCTGCGGGAAGGAAAAATCGATTGGGGAAGAGATTAATCAAGTCGAATCGTAATTGGTGGGCAGGAAGATCTGCTTGAAGGAAAAATCCAATTGGAGAAGAGAGTAATCAAGTTGAATCGTAATTGGTGAGCAGGGAGATCCGTGAGAAGGGAAAATCGATTGGTGAAAAAAGTAATCAAGGTGAATCTTAAGTGGTGAGCAGGAAGATCTGCGAGAGGAAAAATTCGATTGGGGAAGAGAGTAATTAAGGGAGTGAAAAGGCAGCGGATATGAGTTGGGGTTGGAGGAAGAACAGTCCCGCTCAGGACTTGGAGGCGGCGACCTCCACGCCTCTGTTCCCGGGCATCCCTGTGGAGGAAAATGCGTTACGCTGGGCGTTTATTCGAAAGGTTTATGCCATACTCACATTCCAGATGATTCTTACAGTGGCCGTCGGAAGTGTAGTCGTTTTCGTTCATCCGGTGGCTCTGTTCTTCGTCTCCTCCGGCCTTGGATTGGGCCTTTACATTGCCCTCATTGTGTTGCCATTTATTTGTACGTACTGCAAACCCTCCATTTTTTGTTTTCTTTTTCCCCCCTCTTTCCTCCATTATCTGTTATTCACAGTTGTTTTTGTGTAATATTTGCAGTGTTATGCCCGCTGTATTATTATCATCAAAAGCATCCTGTTAATTTTATCTTGCTGGCTTTGTTCACCACGACCATCAGTTTTGCTGTCGGTATGACCTGTGCCTTCACTAGCGGTGAGTTTCTTTTGTTTCTGTTTCATTCAGGGTTTTGTATTAATAATGGCAATGCTGGCCTCTGCTTTCGACGGCTAGGCTTCTGTAAAGGATGTTATACTGTTACGACATTCTTGTTTAAGGGTGTTTATCATCTCTTCCTTTTAGCAGAATGGGGGAGAAAATTTAGGATTCTCTTCCACAGAGTTGTTTTCTTATAATTTCTAACGAATCAATACAGAGTACTCATTTTTCATGGTCGTTAATATAAGTACTTTATAACAGTATAACTCATGGAAGAGCCTTTTAGAGAATGGAATTGCTTGCCAAAAAATGATTGCCCTTCCACAACCAAACCAACTAAGCTCAAGTTCAATCCTCAATACGGGAATGGAAACCCCCGCTATTTTCGCGGATGCATTTCTTGGAGGGAACAGAAGTCAAAATCCACAAACCCTTCACCGAATGAAACAACAGTAGCCTTTGGACTGTATATTTTTTTACTGTTTGGCAGGATAAACTTGCCAATGGAACTCGTCAGAAATTTTCAAATTTAATGATAGGACCAGTTTCTGTTATTTTTGAATTTCCTCTGGATATTAGCTGATGATAATTTTCTTACTACTAAAAATAATTTTTTGTCTGTTCTTTTATGGATCGTAGAGTACGGATCAAAATATTGATTAAAAACTGTTCACACAGTCGAATTCAAAAGTTTTTTAAGTTTAATGGTATGGATTATGGAATTAGTATATATAACAGATAACTTTTTTAAACTCCCATGATTTGATCAGAGTTCTGTTATCATTGTGAGGTTGTTTCCTGTTGTTTTGTTAATGTTTTATTGTTGCTCCTAATTGCCCTGTTATAGTATTTGCAGTTGAGCTTCAATAGTTGTGTTGCTGTTGTGCTGGCTGTTTCTTTTTGACCTGCTGTACTTCATGTCATATCTTTCTTATTGTTAAAAGTCAGGGCCTTTATGAAATAAATTTGAAAGCATGGATAACCTAGTCTTTTAAACAGTAAGTGTAAATAATTTGACAATCTTTTACAAAAAGTATTTTCCATTCATTCAACAAAAATAAATGATAATGTTATAATTCAAGTAAAATTCAGCAGCTTTTTACAAATCTAAAATAACTTTTAATTGAAATTGATTAACAACAAAGACTTTTAACTCTGACACAGCTACAATTCTTGTTGACTCATATTCGTTATTCGAACAATCCTGTTAACAAAGAATTTCAAAAATCTTCAACCAACATCATCTCTACAACTAAACATCCACTACATTATCACACACCACTGCTGACACCTCAGACACTTCTCCAACACTCTGATACTGTGTCTTGGTTATGGAGGACTGACTTATGAATGGTTTAATTATTTATCAGTTTAACATTTTTGTTTTTTATTTTGATTCTTTGTGCTGTTTTTAAACCAACATCATCTCTACAACTAAACATCCACTACATTATCACACACCACTGCTGACACCTCAAACACTTCTCCAACACTCTGACCCTGTGTCTTGGTTATGGAGGACTGACTTATGAATGGTTTAATTATTTATCAGTTTAACTTTTTGTTTTGATTCTTTGTGCTGTTTTTAAATTTGACTGTATTTTTACATTTATGTTTCCCATCACATTCTATGATTTATTTGATAGAAAACTCACATTAAAAAACTTATATTTTAATTACAAAAGACTGACTTTATAAAAGATATTAATTTATGTTTTTCAAATTTTAGCAACATGCATTAATATTTTCTTGGAAATGTACATTGACCCTAACCCTGAAACATGTGTTAACAGGAAAGGTAATTTTGGAGTCAGTAATACTTACTACCGTGGTAGTTGTGAGTCTAACTGCATATACATTCTGGGCTGCAAGAAGAGGACATGACTTCACTTTTCTTGGGCCTTTCTTGTTTTCAGCAGTCATGATATTGCTTCTATTTGGTCTCATTCAGGTACTCTATCTGTTTCTGATTGTTGCTTCTCGTCTTTCTAAAGGATCATTAATTTTTTTTTGTACTAACACTAATTTTTTTTTTGTACTAACACTAATTGTAATGTTTTTGTAGGTATTTTTCCCTTTGGGAAGGATTTCGGTTATGATATATGGGGTTCTTGCATCCTTAATCTTCAGTGGATATATCATTTATGACACAGATAACTTGATAAAGCGTTATACTTATGATGAGTATATTTGGGCTTCCGTTGTGCTCTATTTGGATGTAATCAATCTTTTCTTATCACTCTTGACACTGTTTAGAGCAGTTGATGATTAGGAGTACACCCAACCTAACTGTGATAAAGAACATTGTTCGGGGTAAGGGCGATGACCTATTTTCAATAGAACATTAGCCGTGTAGAAGTTCATATTGAGTGCAACTTTTTTCTTTTCTTTTTCTGGGCTCTTTTGGGATTGGCTTGAGTTGATTGTTTTAACATAACGATATTGGGAAGACATTGTTGTCATACCAAGGTCCGTTGAGTTACTAATTTTAATTTTTTCCAACATAAACATAACCCTGCAGTTGATAATTTTGAAGAAGATGATATTTTTATTATTATATTAAATATTTAGATAAATAAATTAAATTTGTAACAAATTTATAGCTTAATCTAGATGAATGGTTGATTTTATGTGAGAATTGAAATAAATGTTAATAATAAGTGTCATGTAGTATTGTAATTTAATAATAATACTTGTAATAATAATATGCTAATCAAAATAAAGGGATTAAGAATCTTTTAACCAATGGAGGAAAAGAGGTGATTAAGGAAGTGAAATTGATAGTAGAGGTAAGTGAATTATTGGAAGAAGGATAAGTGGTGAATTATAAAGGCCAAAAACGTTAAAGATTTTTTGATTTTAGAGCATTCAAGTTTTTGTATGATGAAGGCGATAATATAGCTCCCAAGCGGATAAATAAATAGATTCAAGTTCCTTTACAAAGTGGAAGAGAAGGGTTGGACAATTGGATAATCAGAACAAATGATAACTCAGAGATATACAAAAGGAAAGCAGAAGTAAATCTATTCTCTATACTGAACAACACTATCTATAGAAGGATAAACTTAACCTTTGAAACTAAGGGTATGATAAAAGAAACACACAGAATTGGGACGATGGGGATGCCATACTAGATGATATTGGATTGGTCAAGGTTTATGAAGAGAAGGTGAATAAGAATTTTTTTTAGGATGATCAAAGATTTGAAAGGGACATTTTAGAGGAAGGGTTATTTGAACAAGAAATTAGGGGGGAAATGAAAAGTGAAGAGGATTCTAGACTCAACAAAGTCTCGATTTCCAACAAAGTCAGTGATGGAGGAAGGTCCTTTTTAGATAGGAAAATTTGCAGACCTCCAAGAAGTGAAGAATACATAGAAAAGGATATCGAGTTACCTAGAAATAACATTCCCTAATAGAAATGGAAAATTTTGTTTAAAGTTGTATTGAGGAAACCCAAAACAAGTTGTTTGAAGAAATTGCGAATCAAGTCTTAATAGAAGAAATGCAACCAAAAGGTTCAATGGTTATAGAAAGAGTATCAGAAGATTTAATAAACCAATTAGAGATGATTGATACAAAAAAAAGCGGGAAGTAACCCCTATCAAACCCAAGAGGGGAAGACATCTAGGTAATTCTAAGAAGAAAATTGAAGAAATCCACCCTATAGTGGATACATATGACTCACCAGAAATTAAGAGTCTAATCTAAATATGGGTTGGAGGAAATCAGTTAGATTGATGGAGAAAGAAAACCTTTAAGGGTTCAAAATCATTACCAATGCACTGAGGAAAAAGAGAAGATATTAGTGAAAGGAAAGGAAAGAATAGAGGGAAAAGTTGTAAGAAGAATTTGGCAAGTGGAATCTCAAGGAAGTTCTTTTTTAGAGCAACAACGAGAGTAAGGATTCAAATCTTAATGAGAAATTTATTTCACAATAGAATATTGATAAGGTGGAAAATTTAGAAATATGTAATGATGGCAGGGAATGCAGTAAAGAAGTTACACTAAAAGGAGGCATAATTTTGCTTTGTATGGAAAAGAAGAAAGGATCAATAAAAAGTAAGAAGAGTCTATCTAAAGAAAAAATAAATCACGGGTTTAGGGAGGATGATAACATCATTTCATTGGAACTAGAGGCAACATGCAACTTTTTGGACTAACTCATCCTAATAGGGAGATCAGTAAGGAGGAGTTGGATGAAAAACATTATTGCATTGAGAAGATTTTGGAAATGGATAGTCTGTAAGAGGAGGAAATGGAAATAACTTTTGGAGACTCTAATAATGATGATCTTGAGAAGCTTTTTGAATCAAGGAAACAATCTTTAGGCATATGGCAATCAGAAGTGGCTAAAGGCAAGCCAAATTGTGGAAATTGTTCAAAGAAAAGAAAGGGTAGGAAACTAATGCCAGAAGTCAAGCTACTAGATGGAGAGACATCTGATCAAGTTAAAATTCCATCTTACTAGAATGTAGGGAAGGGGAAGGTTCTTCCCAAGGGGCCATGAAAATTCTATCTTGGATTGTTAGGTGCATGAATGCCCTAAAAAAGAAGCATGTGATAAAACATTGCATTTTCTCAATCAAAGTAGAAATTATTATGTTGCAAGAAACTAAACTTAGTTCAGATCAATGGGATAAGTTCAAAAAAAGTTAGGATCACGGGAGGGGAAGTAATAGAGACAACAAGTACTTTCGGTGGTCTGGCCATAATTTAGAATCCAAATAGACTATTCTTTCAAAACTTGGGTGGTAATAATAATTGGCAAGGGGGATTGGTGAGTAGTTTAAATAGCAATTTAAAGTTTGTAATCATCAATGTATATGGACCAATTCCATCAAATAAAAAATTGGAAGTATGGAGCAAATTGAGTTATTTCTTTCAAAACTTTCCGAATGAGAATATAATTTTAGGAGGAGAAAAAATGATATCTTACATCTACAAGAAAAACATGGAGGCATACAAAAGGAATTTCAACTACATGTGGATTTTAGAAATCGGGTAATAAGTAATAACCCATTGGAAATTGATAAGGAAAATGGGGTATTCACTTGGAATAATAGGAGATTGGGTTTTAGTCATATGACAAAGAAACTTGATAGATTCTTCTTTAAAGGTGATTTTAAATCATTTCCCTTGAATTTGAAATCTTCAATAGTGTCATTCTTAGCTTTGGATCATTTTCCAATTTAGCTAGAAGTTCTAGGGGAAAGCAAACCACTACAACATCCCTTCAAATTTGAGAATATGTGGATGAAGGGAAAATAGTTCTTGGATATGGTGAACAATGGTGGAAAGAAGCCCAATATGAAGGATCTAAATTATTTTGTGTTGAGATGTTATTGTTGTTGGCATTGTTTTCATTGATGTCAAAACTGGTGTACGGATTGGTTGTGCTTTGGGTATTGAAAAAAAATGATTTATTTTATGTAATTTTGTATAACATTGATTTTTTTCTTGGTTGATGTGATCAGAGTTTCTTTTGAGTATCCTTGGTACCTGATCATTCATGCAATATATCGAGAGTTGTGGTAAAATAATTGAAACCATTTTTTGGATCGTTTCTTCTCGATGTTATCCTTCGGTTGGTGTTGATTATGTTATGATCAAGACATGGTCTTGGTTGTGGCGTTCACATTGGTTCCAAAAAATATTTATCTTTTGGTACTTAAGATATGTAACGTGGTTATCTTATGTAAGACCTATCTTTGGGTCCCTTGGTAGCATGTTGTGCATGTCTCATAGGTATGACCTATCCTTTAGGTCTGGTGCTAGCATGTTGATCCTCATTGTATGTCACAAGATACTTTACTTTGTACTCAAGCTGACATATTTTGTTAGGCCGACATATGTTTGTATATTCATCAAATATGCATATATATAGAGAGAACATATTTTGGATCCTAGTATGATGAAGGTGTGAATGTTGAAGATGATATGATGCGAGTATGACTATATGGTGAAGTGTGCAAACCGAATAAGAAGGGAGAAGGATAATATTGATAACAGAGAAAAGGTGGTGTAAGAAAGGTTTTATAGAAGTGTACTGAAGATCGGAAAAATATCTCAGCTTGGATATGTTGCTGACTATATCAGTGTTAATCACCATAAATGAATCCATGCATGTGTAGATGCAAATTAATTAGTCAAGTTTTTGTTTGTAAGATCAATTTTTGTATAAGTTATGATAGTTGGTTTTGTATTCAAGACAGTGAGCTCGATCGACAATGAGCCTACTGGTAGTGAGCCTTACCTGTAGTGAGCATTATAAAAATCACCTTAACTAGTGTCACCTTAACCAATGTTCTTATCCACAAGAATTAGATTCTCCATGGTTTTCCCATCTTGGGTTTCCACGTAAATATAGTGTTCTTTGGGCATGATGTTTCTTTTGTGCTTTCATGTTTATCAATTTTTTGATTATCAGCTTGAATTAAAATTATTACCAGTACACATAAAGTTTTAGAATATCTTGGGATAACTAATTCACCCCCGTCTCAGTTATCTGAGGTTGTTCAAAAATTGGTGTTAGAGCCCGATCCCTTGCAGGTAGAGCCTAACTGCTTGAGGGAGATCTTGATTGGTTGAACAAATGGCTGGAGAATGTTACTCTGATGAAGAAGTGAAGATAATTTTGGATGACATTTAATGCACAAAATTTGAGAATAAAGAACTAAAATAAAATATTAAGGAAGAAAACTCTTGTATCTCTAAGTTGGGGGAGCATATTTGGAAATTCAAAGCAAGACACAAAGAAGTTAGTCAGGAGCTGAAGGAATCAAAGGAGAATGTTGCAAATCTGAAATCATAGTTGGAGGACTGCAAAAAGATTGAATAAATTCTCAGAGATATCATCAAACATAAAGTGGGAGATAATGCAAAGCTAGATCAAGAACTGAAGAAGCTGAAATATGAAGTGAAGGCGTGTGAAAGAAGAACTATTCTAGAACAACTCTTGTCCATGCAGAATCCACAAATAAAAAGAGGTTCTTGGGTTTATTGGTGAGAAATTGAATCAAACTATCAAAAGTGAAGGAAAAACAGTTGATACTAAAGCTAAATTGAAAGTTAAAAGTAAGGTTCAGAACAATGGTGCATTGACAAATAAGCCTCTGGTAAGACAACCTATTTCTCAAAGGTATTTATCATTTAATGGTAATTATTTTCTATGCAATAATTTTGGACATAAGGCTGTGGAATGTAAGAGCAAAAAAGATCAGAATATTCAATTTTTTAACACTCTCAAGTTTGGTCATAAGGAAAATCAATGTAGAAGTCAATTATCTAATTTGGTTAAGATGAATAGGACAAACAACATATTTCATGGTAATATCTATGTATGTCATAACTATGGTCACAAAGCTAGTTAGTGCAAATCTGGGTTGCAATCGATAAAGATGAATGTAAATTGTTTTAAGTGTGGTTAGCCCGGTCATTATGATAACACATGTAGATCTGTCACCTCTCCTCGGGGAAAATCTGGAAAGTTTCAGTTTTAGTAGAATCTCAAAAGATAGTAATGGTATGGAAGAAGAAAGAATCAAGTGAAGGAAGTCCACCTATGGCACCAGATTTTGTTGCTAGCTCTTCCAATAACTAAGCCAACTGCCTTGGCTTAGGGGGAGTAACTACAAAGAATTATCTATGGGTTACCCCTCTCCAAAATAAGGAATGACATATTTTTAGAGCAATTAAGTTTGATTAGACATGTAGAAATTCGAAGTACATTTGTTTGCGTCATCTACACACTTTTCTGTAGGAAATAATCATGAACAATTAAGGATATAATTTAAGTTTTTAAAATCATTTCACAATTCAATGAAGAAGATGAAAACAAAGAATTGTAGAGATATAGTGCTGGGAAGGAAAAATTTGAAAAATGAGATGGAGTCCAGTTTGGTTATTTGCGAATCCAGCGACAACAATCCAGAGGTATTGAAAGGAGTTGAATTGGAGGAATTTGATTATAGAAAGATAAGACAAATGGAAGTAAAGTTGGAGGAAGATGAATTGCAATGTGTTCATGCTTTGAGTTTGTACATTTGGGAAGAATTCCCCTTATTTGGAAAAAAAGGAGTCAGTTCAAGGATGAAAACCTAATTTTGGACAAACCCTATGCGATTACGAAGGAGGTAATTGAAGTGATCATAGGTCTATGCAATATTGGGAATATTACAGGGAAGAGGAAAGTGAAGTATAATGAATTTTAGAAGCTTACGGGCATAAAAAAATATCAACGTGCTCTACTAATTAATACCCTTGGCAATCAGGTTGTGAGGTATGTTTCTTACGGTATTACTTATAAAATCTTTTTCTAAAGTCCTGAAGGTGGTACATCTATTGTAGCTATGTATTTGGTGCACAAAATTGTTAAGGAAGATCTACAGTTTGATTTGTGCAATTTTCTATTAGAAAAAATTCTTGAAAATATCACAATGTCAGTTGACGAAGGTTATGCATTTCAGTTTGGATCTCTTGTTATGTGCTTGACATTTTACTTTCTGAGATCGTTTCCTTGTAGAGAGAATATGAATTGTCTGCTTGACATTCCTATCAAAAAACAAATTTACAAATATTTGGAGAGTTTGGAGGACAATATGAATACTTACAAAGTTTATTTTCTATCTTTGTAGATGAATTTGTGTTCTGGTGAAGCTGTTTCTGGGAATTTACTCATTGGCTATATTGAGGAGGGATCCTCCTCCAATAAGAAATAATTCAAAATTGTGCTTGGTGGTTCCCCTTCAGAACCTAAGAAAAGGAAGACTAGTGTAAAAGGGAAATAAATTGTCACTCTATCAAAATAAGAAGAAAAGGAGATAGAGAAGGATGAGAAAGATGATGTGTCCCCATCTGAATTAGGCTATGTTGATTCAAATGTCATTCATACTATGTTGGAAGAAGGAGAGTTGGATAGAATTGGTGAATTGTGGTGTACTTTCTCCTCTGGTAGAAACACTAAAATTGAAGATGCATTGTTGGATCATTTAATACTATTTCTAACATGTTACCAGTTGATTTATTGAAAATTCTTGAGAAGAGGTTTTTGTAGGATTGTTCTGAATGTCGAAATTTCAAGGATGTAATTTAGATAAAATATGCTAATGTTGAACAAAGGTTGTCCAAATATATTCATGAGACAAAAGAATGCTTGAAAGAGATATCTGATATGCACTGGTATTGTCTCTGGTGGTCTACAACTATTCATAAATTTAGAAGCAAAATTGAAAATATTGAATCAAAGTTGAATACCATTGGCAAGAATTATGATTTCTTCAAGGATAAATATGCGAAGTAGAGGATTAGAGTGGGTAAATTGTAAGCCAAGTTGTTGTATGTATAGATGAAGAGGGAGGATTTAGTGACAAATTTATGGTTAGTGAAGGATTTGGTTGAAGTCCGGTTAGAACATCGTTTCATTATTATTTCTGATGCAGAGGAATATGAACGTTACTTCTGGTCTCTTGATTGGTCATTATCTTTTGATTCATTTGTTCTACATGATAGTTTGTGTGCAAGGATGAGATCTGCTATAATGGATACAAAGCAGAGTCTTCCAATTATCAAAGAAAGGTACAATAATTTTTTTCTTGTAAAATATGCTATTTTGATATGATTTGTTGAGATGGTCATTTTCCATTGTTGGAAAAAAGGGGGAGAAAATGAAGAAAACTAAACTGATATTGAAGATACTTAACACAGGGGGAATTTTTGTTTTTGGGTGCTTTGATCATTTTTATATTTTTGGTATTTTGCAATCAATGCCAAAGAGGGAGATTATTGAGATGTTATTGTTTTTGGCATTGTTGTCATTGATGTCAAAACTGGTGTACCAGTTGGTTGTGCCTTGATAATTGAACAAAATTGATTTATCTTATGTAGTTTTGTATGATGTTGGATGTTGTAGATGGTTAAGTAATAATGATATATGTTTCTTGTACATCTTCCATTTCTAGTGGATGAATTTTGGATGGTTTTTTCCTTGGCTACTCTGATCAAAGTTTCTTCCGAGTATCCTTGGTACCCGATCATTCATGCAATATATCAAAAATTATGGTATAATAGTTAAAATCATTTTTGGATCATTTCTTCTCAGTATTATCCTTTAGTTGGTGTTTAATTTCGTTATGATCCAAACATGGTTTTGGTTGTGGCATTTTCACTGGTCCCCAAAAATATTTATCTTTCGGTACTTAAGATATGTAATGTGGCTATCTAATGTAAGACCTATCCTTGGATCCCTTGGTATCCTTCTATGCATTTATCATATGTATGATCTATCCTTTAGGTCTAGTGCTAGTGTGTTGATCCTAATTGTATATCACAAAATACTTTACTTTGTACTCAAGGCGGAATGTTGTCTTAGGTTGACATATGTTTGTATATTCATCAAATATATATATATATATATATATATATATATATATATATATATTGGATTTGAGTATGATGGTGTGAATGTTGAAGATGATATGATGTGAGTATGACTATATGGTGAAGTGTGCGAACTAAATAAGAAGGGCGAAGGATAATATTTATAAAAAAGAAAAGGTGGTGTAAGAAAGGTTTTGCAGAAGTGTATTGAAAATTGATAGAAGATATTAATGAAATTAAGTTTTTCCATTAGTATACTTAAGTGAAAAACATGATAAAGGTCATCAGTATAGGCATACCCGATAAACAACACATTGGATAACTGACGAGATGACCATGATTGTCATAAAAATGCTAAGTATAGAATTTCCCGATGAACACTATCAAGTGTTGAACTGATGACAAAGCATAAAGGACATCACCAACGAAATAGTTTTCAGTACATCGCCGACGGATCACAAATCACTAAACTGACGGTACAGTTTTGTGAACATCGCTGAAAGAGAAGAAAAGTAAAGAAACCTGACGAACAGTTCAATATAGGGACACCGACAGAGCAGAAGACCGATAGAGAAAAGAATGAAAGAAAACTGACAGACTGACAGAGCAGCCTGACCATCAGAACTGACAGTTAGTTACAGAACCTGCAAAAAGTGGATCTGATTTTTCACGTCAGATAAAACATTGTAATTCTATTTATAGAGTTTTAATTTGTTTTAAAACATTACTTGAGGGTCAAGAAAGCATATTGTAAATGTTTTAAAGCATCCTAACGGATCTAAAACATAACTAACTAAAGATCAAGGTCAAGTTGTAAATCTTGGATCTAGAGTTAATTTGAAAAGCGTGAATCAAGAATGGACCTAGAAACTAGTATATATAGATGTTCAATCATTTGTAATAGGTAATGAGTTGATAAATGATTGTAGCCACGAAGAGCATCTAAGCAGAAGAAGTGAATTCATGCAAATTTTAGAAACAGATCATATCAATTCTCAAGAACACAGACAAGGCTACCGATGAGCAGAGACAAGGTATCATTCAATCACTCAAGGTGATTACATATACATTGTAAGCTTTATAGGATCTGTTATCAGAAATTAGAGATTGCATATACTATCAGATCAACATTTATAATATAGATAGAATTCTAACAAGTGCATCACATCAGAAATCCTTTTGTAGAAGGTGGACTTAACAGTTCTTGATAAATCTCTTAACAGAGTGCACACCTAATGGTGTTGCTAAAGCTTCAAATGAAGTAGATCCTAACAGGTCTTCACTCTAATAATCCTAATAGGGTAGATCATTAGAAGTGATCAAATTGTAAGCCTTAACCAGCTCCCTTCTTATCTGCAGATAGTGAAGTTTTGTGGGTAGACATCCCCACCGTAGTTTTTACTTCCTAACAAGAGTTTTCTGTGATATCATATCTTGTGTTATGTGTTATTTATTTTCATGTGTGTTTCTTGAATGTTTAAACATGTAAAGAACTTATGTTATGATTTCACATACATAAAGAAAGATGAACAGATAGATAAGTGAATATACAAATCTGATGACACAAAGGTTAATGGGCCAATCACATAAAAAATTTTAGAGGTACTGATTCACCCCTCCCCTCTTAGTACATCATTCTAGTAATTCCAACAATTGGTATCAGAGCTAAATCTCTTTCTTGAAAAGCTTAAAGACTTAAGAGAAAAGATCAAGACAATGGAAAAGTACAAACTGGACAGACTATTGAGAATGAGCAGTTACAAATTCAGATTTACTATGAGAAGTACAAAGAGGTGAGAGTAAGCATGAGAAAGTTGCTTGATGAAAGAAAGATTATGGAAACTAGGCTTAATGAAAAATATTATCAAGAAGAGGAGATCCCAGATTACTTCAACTCAGCTGAATCAACAACAAGAAAAGCACCAAACACATTAGTAGAAGAGATTACAAGTCTACAAGAGATCAATCTACATCTGACAGAGCAAAT
>MU225228.1:1196485-1207756 GCA_018584345.1 Thuja plicata
GAATATTAATAAATGAAATAAACTTATTTAATTCATTTAGAAATATAGGATTTAATTATTAAAACAAATAAATTGCTTTTTAATAATTAAGTGACTATAGCCTTTTTAATTAAATTAATAGGCTAGGGGAATGGGTTGGATTGCAAGTGATTCATTTGATTTAGAGATTTATTTAATTCCATTATAATTAAATACTATAGCCATGTTTGATTTAGATTTGATCTGATTGGTCGATATTGATTTAAATTGTATGGCTATAGTAGATAAATATAAATTAGTGATAAAAATCACTTGGGACATTAAATTGATTTAAAGAATTATGCCAAACAGTAACAGGGTAGTTTGGACATAACTCGAGGGTATGATCACACTTAGGGCAAATAGGGTCTACAGTTACGACAGACCGAAATTAGGTGGTTACAGACGTAAGGTCCTATATACATTGCAAGATCTCAGAAATAGGAGATCTAGACCTGGCCAATTCCTATAAGGCACTCTGTGATGAATCTGGAAACCTAAAAGAAGAGCACAAGCATCTAGACGTGAAATGTCTAACAAATGCATTACACTTTCCTAGGGTTTTTATGATAGAATGGATACAAATAGTTCTTAGTAGAATGCTTAACCAAACATTGTGGCTTGATGAGCCTAAACGAATAACAAAATATTTTATTCATGTGGTTACTGGATATCCGACAATCAACAAGCCAAAAGGTCACAAGCACCCATCCTTGAAGAAATTAGAAAAGTTGACAGGTGGAAAATTGGACAAAAGAGGTCTCAAGGTTAACACCATCACCGATGAGGAACTCAAGTTTGGTGCATGTGTGATAGGATACAAAATCTTCCAGGCCAGCCAAATGAACAGTATAGCAAGCACTGCTATGAGCACAACCTACAAGATAATCAAAGAAGGAAAGAAGATGGATCTTGCAGAAATATTGTTAAATCAACTTGAGGAGAACATGAACACCATAAGGTCATCAAGAACAAACACTTGGAAGTTTGGTTCTCTCATAATGGGCATATTCTTTTACTTTGAAGAATACTTTCCTTCCATAGGCAAAGTAGTATGGGACATAAGTAAACCAGTCACCATACAGATATGTGAGCACATAGAATCATTAGGTACAGATTTTGATGACCTAATGAATGAGTATTTCAAAGGATTTAAGGAAAAGATGCAAGCTAGAACAAGGATATGTGAGAGTTTGATAGAAGAACACAAGGATGAGATATGTTTTATGGTAGATACTGATTTTACCTATATCAAACCAGTAGAACCTAGAAAATGTTGGCTGTCACCGTTAGATTATGAGATCAAAACATGACAAGCTAATAAGTGCATCCAGGCACTATCGAATGAACCAGTGGACAACAAGAAACCAAGATTTGGCACTTATGAAGAAGCCAAACCAAAAATAAAGTCAAATCTTGTTGTCAAGAAAAGTGTAAACAAGAAGAACAAAATGGTTAAGGAATTAACCAAGAAATTTGCAGTTTCTGAAGAAGGTGAAGAGGAAATAGAAGGCAAGCAGGAAGAAACCAAGGGCCAGTAACTATCATTGAAGATACAAAAAAGAGTGATTAAGAGGCTACACAGTCAGATTCACCACCTCCTCCTCCACCTAAGAAATCAACAACAACTGCTGCTTCAAGGACAAGAAGCAAAATAGCAAAGGAAGAAAATCCTTCACCATTAAAGAAAGGAAGAGTGAGAACCTACAAGAGGAAAACAGTCTCACCAAAGGAGAAACAAATCAAAAGGAGGAAGTTAAACAGAACAAGAGAAGATGTAGTAGAATTAGCTATGGATGAAGCTGACATAGAAGTACAAAAACGGAAAGAACCCTTGATTCCAAAGACCATTGATGAAATATGTAAGAGCATTTCAGAATTACCATCTATTTCTTATCCTAACATTAGGAAGTGGCTGAAATTTGATCCAGAGGATCAAAACAAAATTGAAGAAGCTATAATAGCTAAAATGTGCAAACACCATTATGTTCCACTTCAATTCTCAGAATATGATGTACCCAAGGAACTATCATAGAGATTGTCTGCAAGATGGACATTTTCACTTCACTAGGAAAAAGAGATGAAAGAAAGAGTACTTGTTACTCTTATACCTTCTAATTCAAAGAAGGAAGAGATACATAAAATACTGGAAAAGTATGAAAAGGAGTTCTCACCCAAAATGAGAGCATACAAATTTCTCAAAGGGAAGCTAATTGAGCTAGATCAAGACACCATTAAAAAGTGGTGCAAGATAGTTAACAAGCCCACTAAGGAAGCTAGCCCAGAGAAAGAACACATCATCATTAAAGATGTACATGATGATTCATCAGTGGAATTGGGCAAAGAAGACAGTGAGACAGCAGGCCACAAACATACTGAAGTTGTAGATGGGGTATGGCCCGACACTACTCTTGACAAAACTCAGAGTGAAGAAAGCCAAATTCCACCAAGCCCAACTCATATTGACTTGGATGCTGAAGCATAAGTTACCAACGAAGAATTGACAACAAAAGGTAACATAAATGAGGATGTTAATGATGAAACATGGTTGGATAATATCGTTAATGACATTATAGGAAAAGACCCTGCAGAAGAGGTGAATAAAGATGAACATATCACTGTTGCACAAGGTAATATCGATGGACATGACACACTTAATGACATTGCAGAGGTAAATACACCCACCAACATGAAAATATTGATAGAAGCTATTGATATTGACTCAAGTAAGGAGAAATCATCTAAGAAAGATGATGACATACCCAAGGACATGGGTAATGAAGAAAATAAAGATGCATCAGACACTCAAAAAGACACATACACAGAGATGAAGGATGCAACCGACACTCATCAAGAGTTGTCTACTGAAAAAGAAAAAGGAGAAGATATTAACAAAGATGAAGCATTGAGGAAGGATGAAGAAAAAGAAAAAAGTGAAGAAGTTAAGAAAGATGATAGCATGAAGGAAAATGAAGAAATTTTTTTTGAAACACCCAAGGCCAATGAAGAGACGTCTTCACACAACCAATAGGTAGACTCTGAAGCGAAGCAACAAGAAGCATCATCTTCTCGACCTTCACCTACCAAATCAATCCAATCTCAAGATCTACAAATGGTAATTCACCAATCTGTCTCCCAACCAAAGAAGAAGAAGAAGAAAGTACTGAAGAAAGACATCTTGGCTATAACACTTGATGAGGTTATTGAAATACCCAAGTGGGATGTATCTACATTAGATACTGAAACACTTCAAAAGTTTAGAGTGATGTGTCAAAGAAAAGCTATACAAGACAAAATTTAAAAGGCACATAGGGAAGCCCAAGCCCTTGACAAAGCTAGGGATATACTACATCAACTTGTTCCTGATACAAAATTTGAAGATGACATATCAGTCGTGGAGAAAATTGTAGTTCTCACTAACACCATCACTACTCAAAGTGTAGATGCAGAGCATGCAATAGAAGAACAGACAGAGAAGAAGTATCAACACAAATTAGTTGAAAAGATCAACCAAGAAGTGGCAGAGAACAAGGTAAAGCTCTTTGAATTAGAAAGTGAATTAGAACCTATGATTGCAGAAGCTATTACCTTAGTTCAACAAATGTGCACACTTGAAAATTTCACCAAAGAGAATAGTGAAAAGTTGTCCCAGCTAGATTCATATCTGATAGCGAGTTCACAAAGTTTAACCTATGATGCAAATACAATAAAGTTGCATCATGACAAGATCACAAAGGTAAATAGGTTAAGACAAGAGATATGGGATGTAGAGACACATTTTATAAATGAGGTTACCGAGCTGTAGGATCACATATTGCCAAACCTCACCACTCTGCAACAACACATTATAGATGCAAGGAATCTGATCTCAACCCTGGAGATGTCTGTGGTAAACAACATCTACGATATGCATGTAAGGATATCACTTGAGCACACAACTCTAAAAAATTTGAATGAGAAATGGGAGAAGATGATGGAGGAAATCAAAGCCTCACACTCACACATTTTTGAAAAGTTGTAAGTACCTTTGCCTACATTATCAAAAAAGGAGGAATGAATAGTACATATGTACAATATACTATACATTAGAAAAAAGGAGAAAAAGATGTGTATGTTGTATGTACAACATGAATATGTACACTATATCAAATATCAAAAAAAGGGAAGGCAATCATATGTACATAAACTTACACTTACCGGCATATGCATAGGGGGAGTCATTTCATGACTAAGGATGAAGTATACAAAGGAGTACATACTAATACATTAAGTATGTTGCACATATCAGATTTTGATACTAATGTTAAAGGGGGAGATTGATGACATTAAGTTTTTACATTAGTATACTTAAGTGAAAAACATGATAAAGGTCATCGGTATAGGCATACGCGACAGACAACACACTGCATAACCGATGAGATGACAATGCTTGTCATAAAAATGCTAAGTATAGAATTTCCCGATGAACACTGTGAAGTGTTGAACCGATGAAAAAGAATAAAGGACATCACCGATGAAATAGTTTTTGGTACATCGCCGACGGATCCAAAATCACTAAACTGACGGTACAGTTTTGTGAACATCACTGACAGAGCAGAAAAGGAAAGAAACCTGAAGAACAGTTCAATATAGGGACACCGATAGAGCATAAGACCGATCAAGAAAATATTTAAAGAAAAATGACAGACTGACAGAGCAGCCCGACCATCCGAACTGACAGTCAGTTACAGAACCCACAAAAAGTGGATATGACTTTCCATGTCAGATAAAACATTGTAACTCTATTTAAAGAGTTTTAATTTGTTTTAAAACATTACTTGAGGGTCAAGCAAGCATATTGTAAATGTTTTAAAGCATCCTATTGGATCTAAAACATAACTAACTAAAGATCAAGTTGTAAACCTTGGATCTAGAGTTAATTTGAAAAGCGTGAATCAAGAATGGACCTAGAAACTAGTATATATAGATGTTCAATCATTTGGAATAGGTAATGAGTTGATAAATGATTGTAGCCATGGAGAGTATCTAAGAAGAATAAGTGAATTCATGCAAAGTTTAGAAATAGATCATATCAGTTCTCAAGAACACAGACAAGGCTACCGACGAGCAGAGACAAGGTATCATTCAATCACTCAAGGTGATTACATATACATTGTAAGCTTTATAGGATATGTTATAAGAAATTAGAGATTGCATATACTATGAAATCAACATTTATAATGTAGATAGAATTCTAACAAGTGTATCACATTAGAAATCCTTTTGTAGAAGGTGGACTTAACAGTTCTTGATAAATCTCTTAACAGAGTGCACAACTAACGGTGTTGCTAAAGCTTCAAACGAAGTAGATCCTAACAGGTCTCCACTCTAATAATCCTAACATGGTAGATCATCAGAAGTAATCAAATTTTAAGTCTTAACTGACTCCCTTCTTATCTGCAGATAGTGAAGTTTTGTGGGTAGACATCCCCACCCAATTTTTTACTTCCTAACAGTAGGTTTCTGCGATATCATATCTTGTGTTATGTGTTATTTACTTTCATGTATGTTTTTTGAATGTTTACACATGTAAAGAACTTATGTTATGATTTCACACACATAAAGAAAGATGAACAGATAGATAGGTGAATCTACAAATCTGATGACACAAAGGTTAATGGGCGAATCACATAAAAAATTTAGAGGTAGTGATTTACCCCTCCCCTCTCAGTATATCATTCCAGTAATTCCAACAATTGGTATCAGAGCTAAGTCTCTTTCTTGAAAAGCTTAAAGACTTATGAGAAAAGATCAAGACAATGGAAAAGTACATACTCGACAAGACTATTGAGAATGAGGAGTTACAAATTCAGATTTACTATGAGCAGTACAAAGAGGCGAGAGTAAGCATGAGAAAGTTGCTTGATGAAAGAAAGATTATGGCAACTAGGCTTAATGAAAAATATTATCAAGAAGAGGAGATCCCAGATTATTTCAACTCTGCTGAATCAACAACAAGAAAAGCACCAGACACATCAGTAGTAGTGATTACAAGTCTACAAGAGATCAATCTACATCTGACAGAGAAAATCAAGATGCTGAAAATTGGTCAAGAGACTCAGATGGTAAAAATGATTGATGTCATTAATGATTCAAGAAAATCTGAATCAAAGAGAACATTGGCTATTGATGATAGGAGGAAAATCACAGAGAAGCTACAAGAAAAAGAATCAGAGATTCAAAGACTTACTGATCATCACCATGAGATTACCAATCAGATCATTCTTATGATTCAAGAGGCAAAACGATTAAATACTGAACTCATTGAAAGAATACAGATCATCGATGAGCTAAGGGAAGAAAATGAGAAGCTAAAGCATGAAGTCAAAATTTAGAATCAACACAATGAATTAATCAAGAAAGATGAAGATAGGAATAAAAGAATGGATTATTTCCTTGACAGACAAAGAAGAGTCAAAAAGTACACAGGTATAGGGTACACCAACAATGGAGAATCATCTAATCAATCAGATCAAAGGAATGTTTATGCAACTCCAAGAACTAAGAAACTATCATGCAATCACTATGGAAAACCAGGTCAAACTCAAACATTTGCAGAAACAAAATGAAAGGTATTCCTTAATCACAATCTACTTTCATTGGTAATTGTTATAAATGTCACAGGAAAGGACACAAGGCACATGAATGCAAATCCAAGGTGACAAATTTAAAGAAGGAAACCTACATGGACAAGTACTGTCCTACTTGCAAAATGAATGGAAATACACATCAGGAGTGCTAGAAAAAGAACAAAAAAGCATGGACACCAAAAGAACCTGATTATGGCTATAAACCAAAAAGAATCGGTAACTCATATGTTTGGGACTATAACACATGGGTAAACTGCACAACATGTGGAAGGAATGGTCATATTTCTTCCAACTATATGAGAAAATGGACTAGAAGACCAAGAGGATGGACCAATCCAGGTATGGCATGTTTACATTGCCATAAGGTTGGACATGCGATAAAAGATTGCAAAGACCAACTGATAGACACAAGCACTTATCCCAATGGAAACACCATTGATGACATCAAGAAGATGAGAAACAAGATGTAGAGAAAAGATACAAACATTGAAGGTACTATAACAAGAAAAGAAAATGATGACACCCCATCCAATGGATCTGGTGGCATCACTATTCCCAACTAAGCTGCACAAGTAAGTATGGAACTGCATTATGACAAATTATATTATGCATCAGTTCCATTACACTTTGATCATATTGACAAAATTAGCATTATTGAAGATGCACTATATTGTTACTTGTAATATTATTGAAAAACAATTCCATTGGTAAAAGGGTACAAAAAGGAATTGGTGAACACACACAGTAGAGTTGACACTGCTTACTGAAATGTATCAGGCATTACACAAAAGCCAAGTTGCTAAGTGTAACCGACAGACATCGGTGATCTTTGAGCCAACAAAATTTGTCATCGCCATTTTACCGACAATCATCGGTGAAATCACCAAAGCTGCTATCTACCCTGAAACTTTGTGCCTACACCGATGATGTTATTTATGCCTCAACCGACGAACTCAGACTTTGTATATCGACAAGTTGTTGGGAATTAATGACAAATTAGGGCACAAATGTTATAAAAGTGCGACAGAAGAACTCATTTTGCACCTATGATTTTTGAGAAAGAAAGCAGAGCTAAGCAGAGCGATTGAAGAGCACATTGAAGTGCGACCTTAGCAAGATCCCAACATGACTCAAAAAGTTCACAAGCGATCACAGAGATTCAGTAAGTACCTACAATCACCGACTGTACTATTTAAGTTACGGAAAGCCCTAAATTTCAAAATATGATGGCATCTTCTTCAAGAATAGAAAAAAAAAAGATGATAAGAAGAAAATGATTAATCTTATTAGCAATAGTACTTGTGTTGAACCTAAATACAAGTTACACCCATAAATTGCATCGCAACCTGATGATTCTAGAGCATTCTCCAGAATCCCACCTAGGGTTTTGCTGGTAGAGGATGTAAGGCCCTATATACATTGCAAGATCTCAGAATTAGGAGATCTGGACCTGGACAATTCCTATAAGGAACTATGTGATGAATCTGGAAACCTGAAAGAAGAACACAAGCATCTGAATGTGAAAGGTCTCACAAATGCATTACACTTTCCTACGGTTTTTAAGATAGAATGGATACAGATAGTTCTTAGAAAAATGCATAACCAGACATTGTGGCTTGATGAGCCTAAACGAATAACAAAAGATGTTATTCATGCGGTTACTGGATATCCCACAACTAACAAGCCAAAAGGTCACAAGCACCCATCCTTGAAGGAAGTAAAAAAGTTGACAGGTGAAAAATCAGACAAGAGAGGTCTCAAGGTTAACACCATCACCGATGAGGAACTCAAGTTTGGTGCATGTGTGATAGGATACAAAATCTTCCAGGCCAGCAGGATGAACAGTATAGCAAGCACTCCTATGAGCACAACCTACAAGATCATCAAAGAAGGAAAGAAGATGGATCTTGCAGAAATATTGTTAAATCAACTTGAGGAGAAAATGAACACCATAAGGTCATCAAGAACAAACACTTGTATGTTTGGTTCTTTCATAATGGGCATATTCTTTTACTTTGAAGAATACTTTCCTTCCATAGGCAAAGTATTATGGGACATAAGCAAACCAGTCACCATACAAATATGTGAGCACATAGAATCATTAGGTACTGATTTTGATGACCTAAAGAATGAGTATTTTAAAGGATTTAAGGAAAAGATGCAAGCTAGAACAAGGATATCTAAGAGTTTGATAGAAGAACACAAGGATGACATATGTTTTATGGTAGATACTAATTTTACCTATATCAAACCAGTATTACCTAGAAAATCTTGGCTGTCACCATTAGATTATGAGATCAAAACAAGACAAGCTAATAAGTGCATCTAGGCACTATTGAATGAACCAGTGGGTAACAAGAAACCAAGATTTGGCACTTATGAAGAAGACAAATCAATAATCAAGTCAGATCTTGTTGTCAAGAAAATTGTAAACAAGAAGAACAAAATGGTTAAGGACTTAACCAAGAAATTTGCAGTTGTTGAAGAAGGTGAAGAGGAAAAAGAAGGCAAGGAGGAAGAAACCAAGGGCTAGTCACCTATCAGTGAAGATACAGAAAAGAGTGATTCAGAGGCTACACAGTTAGATTCACCGCTTCCTCCTCCACCTAAGAAATCAAGAACAACTGGTGCTTCAAGGACGAAAAATAGCAAAGGAAACAACTCCTTCACCGTTAAAGAAAGGAAGAGTGAGAACCTACAAGAGGAAACCAGTCTCACCAAATGAGAAACAAATCAAAAGGAGGAATTTAAATAGAACAAGAGAAGATCTAGAGCAATCGGCTATCGATGAAGCTGACATAGAAGTACAAAAGGGAAAGAACCCTTGATTCCAAAGACCATTGATGAAATATGTAATAAAATTTTAGAATCACCATCTATTTATGATCCTAACATTAGGAAATGGATGAAATTTGATCGAGAGGATCAAAACAAAATTGAAAAAGCTATAATAGCTAAAATGTGAGAACACCATTATGTTCCACTTCAATTCTCAGAATATGACGTACCCAAGGAACTATCAGAGAGATTGTCTGCAAGATGGACATTTTCACTTCACTAGGAAAAAGAGATGAGAGAAAGAGTACTTGTTACTCTTATACCATCTAATTCAAAGAAGGAAGAGATACATAAAATACTAGAAAAGTATGAAAAGGAGTTCTCACCCAAAATGAGAGCATACAAATTTCTCAAAGGGAAGCTAATTGAGCTAGATCAAGACAATATTAAAAAGTGGTACAAGATACTTCACAAGCCCACTAAGGAAGCTAGCCTGAAGAAAGAACACATCATCATTAAAAATGTACAGGATGATTCATCAGTGGAATTGGACAAAGAAGAGAGTGAGACAGTAGGCCAAAAACATACTGAAGTTGTAGATGAGGTATGGCCCGACACTACTCTTGACAAAACTTAGAGTGAAGAAAGCCAAATTCCACCAAGCCCAACTCATATTGACTTGGATGCCAAAGGAGAAGTTACCAAAGAAGAATTGACACCAAAAGGTAACATAAATGAGGATGTCAATGATGAAACATGGTTGTATAATATCGTTAATGACATTACAGGAAAAGACCCTGCACAAGAGGTGAAAAAAGATGAAGATATCATTGTTGCACAAGGTAATATTGATAGATGATAAGGCTAAATTATTGCCTTTGTTTTGTATAATTTTAATACTCTGTTCTAGTTTTTGTTAAAACATTCGAGAGCCTAGCTAGTCAAAACTTGTGATAAAAGTCCAGATAGAACTGTTAAACCATGGGTAGATGTTTTTGACATACTTTGCTAAAATTATACATATAATGCAGTATTTCATAAAACCATAAGAATATATGTTCTAACATCTAGATATTTAATTTGATTAAGCTTGTTGCATGAATATTTCCACGTCATAACTAACTTGACAGTAGAGAAGCGGCTGGAGAGTGGTTGACAGTATTCAAAGAAGACCGTTGAAGACCAGCTACGGCGGAGTGATCATTACAGCACCAGGAAAACATGGCTGCTACAATGGAGCCATTATTCCAGGATGCAGGAATGTAGCGCGCCTATATTCCCTCTGCACTTAGTATGTTGAATTGGTCATCCAAGTTTCATTACCCACACCGTAGGCTGTTGTATTTCCATATTCTTCTCCGACATGTTTTCAACAAGATGGTTTTCCTTTCTGTTTTGTAATAATTTTTGATCCTCTATATATAGGGATTGGACCGATAGTTTGAAGGGAGATAGAAATTAGAGAAAAGTTTTTGGAAGAACACTGTTGTATTTTCACAACAATCTATTTGAAGTTCCATGTCTTGTTTTTATGTAATGAGTTTTTGAAACGCAATGAAATAGTTCTTGTTTTACATTCTGTGTTCATATTTTAGTAGAAACCAACCAAGGGGGCCCACTTGGGAGGTGGAATAGGTTAGAATAGAATATATTTCATTTTCAGCATTTCCAAGCATTTCCATTATTTCAGATAGAAGTTACAATTTCTTCCTGCAGCAACGCAACTTGTGAGTGTTCCTGCAGCATCTGCAAGAATAGTTATAATGGATGTTTTAGGTTGAAATATTAGGTTTCAGTAGAGTTGCAATTTCTAGCATTCATTCCAGTAAGAAGATAAATGTATTCT
>MU225228.1:1227003-1266825 GCA_018584345.1 Thuja plicata
AAATTAGAGAAAAGGTTTTGGAAGAACACTGTTGTATTTTCACAGCAATCTATTTCAAGTTCCATGTCTTGTTTTTATGTAATGAGTTTTTGAAATGCAATGAAATAGTTCTTGGTTTACATTCTGTATTCATATTTTAGCAGAAACTGACCAAGGGGGCCCACTTGGGAGGTGGAATAGGTTAGAATAGAATACATTTCATTTCCAGCATTTCCAAGCATTTCTAGTATTTTAGATAGAAGTTACAATTTCTTCCTGCAGCATCGCAACTTGTGAGTGTTCTTGCAGCATCTGCAAGAATAGTTATAATGGATGTTTTAGGTTGAATCTTAGGTTTCAGTAGAGTTGCAATTTCTAGCATTCATTCCAGTAAGAAGATAAATGTATTCTTTTCCTACAGCGCTAGTGTAGGTTTCTTTTATGCATTTTTACCTTCCTGCAGCATAAGCAGAATGACTCCTTAAGGAACCTAGTGCACATACCGTGCCGACCATTTCAAGTATATGTCCCTAGGTTGAAAAGTTAAATGCACTTCATAATGGGAAAATTAGTCCTTAGATTGAATGAACCATTCCTAAGAAAGGCCTTGAGCATGATTATTATACACCTATTGTGAGGCGGTTCAATAGACATGACACACTTAATGAAACTGCAGATGTAAATACACCGACCAACATGAAAATATTGATAGAAGCTATTGATATTGATTCAAGTAAGGAGAAATTATCAAAGAAAGATGATGACATACCCAAAGAAATGGGTAATGGAGAAAATAAAGATGCATCAGACACTCAAAAATATACAGACACAGAGATGAAGGGTGCAACCAACACTCAGCAAGAGTTGTCTACTGAAAAAGAAAAATGAGAAGATATTAACAAAGATGAAACATTGAGGAAGGATGAAGAAAAATCAAAAAGTGAAGAAGTTAAGAAAGATGATAGCATGAAGGAAAAGGAAGAAAAATCTATTGAAACACCCAAGGCCAATGAAGAGACATCTTCACACAACCAACAGGTGGACTCTGAAGCGAAGCAAAAAGAAGCTTCATCTTCTCGACCTTTACCTACCAAATCAATCCAATCTCAAGATCTACAAATGGTAATTCACCAATCTATCTCCAAACCAAAGAAGAAGAAGAAGAAAGTACTAATGAGGTTATTGAAATACCCAAGTGGGATGTATCTACATTAGATACTGAAACACTTCAAAATTTTGGAGTGATGTGTCAAAGAAAAGCTATTCAAGACAAAATGAAAAAGGCACATAGGGAATCCCAAGCCATTGACAAAGATAGGGATATACTACATCAGCTTGTTCTTGATACAAAAGTTGAAGATGGCATATTAGTCATGGAGAAAATTGTAGTTTTCACCGACGCGATCAGTACTCAAAGTGTAGATGCAGAGCAGGCAATGGAGGAACAGACAGAGAAGAAGTATAAACACAAATTAGTTGAAAAGATCAGCTAAGAAGTGGCAGAGAAAAAGGTAAAGCTCTCTAAATTACCAAGTCAATTAGAACCTATGATTGTAAAATCTATTAACTTAGTTCAACAAATGTGCACACTTAAAAATTTCACCAAAGAGAATAGTGAAAAGCTTTCCCAACTAGATTCAGATCTGATAGCAAGCACACAAAGTTTAACCTCTGATGCAAATACAATAAAGTTTCATCATAAAAAGATCACAGAGGTAAACATGTTAAGACAAGAGATATGGGATGTAGAGACACATTTTAGAAATGAGGTTACCAAGCTGCAAGCTTACATATTGCCAAACCTTATCACTCTACAACAACACATTACAAATGCAAGGAATCTGATCTCAACCCCGGAGATGTCTATGGTAAACAACATCTACAATATGCATGTAAGGATATCAATTGAGCACATGGCTCTAGAAAATTTGAAGGAGAAATGGGAGAAGATGATGGAGGAAATCAAAGCCTCACACTCACACATTTTTGAAAAGTTGTAAGTACCTTTGCCTTTATTATCAAAAAAGGAGGAATCAATAGTACATAAACTTACACTTATCGACATATGAATAGGGGGAGTCATTTCATGAGTAAGGATGAAGTATACACATGTGTACATACTAATACATTAAGTATGTTGCACATATCAGTTTTTGATACTAATGTCAAAGGGGGAGATTGATGACATTAATTTTTTCCATTAGTATACTTAAGTGAAAAACATGATAAAGGTCATTAGTATAGGCATACCTGACAGATAGCGCACTGCATAACCAACGAGATGAAAATGATTTTCATAAAAATGCTAATTATATAATTACCTGATGAGCACTGTCAAGTGTTGAACTGATGAAAAAGCATAAAGGACATCACCGACGATATAGTTTTTGGTACATCACCAATGGATCCAAAATCACTAAACTGATGGTACAGTTTTGTGAACATCGTCGACAGAGAAGAAAAGGAAAGAAACCCGATGAAAAGTTAAATATAGGGATACCAATAGAGCAGAAGACCAACAAAGCAAAGAATGAAAGAAAATTGACAGAGTGACAGAGCAGCCCGACCATCAAAACTGACAGTCAGTTATAGAACCTGCAAAAAGTGGATCTGGTTTTCCACGTCAGATAAAACATTGTAATTCTATTTATAGAGTTTTAATTTGTTTTAAAACATTACTTGAGGGTCAAGAAAGCATATTGTAAATGTTTTAAAGCATCCTAATGGATCTAAAACATAACTAACTAAAGATCAAGGTCAATTTGTAAACCTTGGATCTAGAGTTAATTTGAAAAGCGTGAATCAAGAATGGACCTAGAAACTAGTATATATAGATGTTCAATAATTTGTAATAGGTAGTGATTTGATAAATGATTGTAGCCATGGAGAGGATCTAAGCAGAAGAAGTGAATTCATGCAAATTTCAAAAACATATCATATCAATTCTCAAGAACAAAGACAAGGCTACCGATGAGCAGAGATAAGGTATCATTCAATCACTCAAGGTGATTACATATACATTTACATATACATTGTAAGCTTTATAGGATCTATTATCAGCAATTAGAGATTTCATATACTATCAAATCAACATTTATAATGTAGATAGCATTCTAACAAGTGCATCACATCATAAATCCTTTTGTAGAAGGTGGACTTAACAGTTCTTGATAAATCTATTAAGAAAGTGCACACCTAACAATGTTGCTAAAGCTTCAAACAAAGTAGATCCTAACAGGTCTCCACTCTAATACTCGTAATAGGGTAGATCATTAGAAGTGATCAAATTGTAATCCTTAACCGGCTCCCTTCTTATCTGCAGATAGTGAAGTTTTGTGGGTAGACATCCCCACCGTAGTTTTTACTTCCTAACAAGGTTTTCAGCGATATCATATCTTATGTTATGTGTTATTTACTTTCATGTATGTTTCTTGAATGTTTACACACGTAAATAACTTATGTTATGATTTCACATACTTAAAGAAAGAAGAACAGATAGATAGGTGAATATACAAATCTGATGACACAAAGGTTAATGGGCCAATCACATAAAAAGTTTTAGAGGTACTGATTCACCCCTCCCCTCTCAGTACATCATTCCAGTAATTCCAACAGATATCAGTTTGGATTTGTTTCTATATTAGTGCTATTCACTAGAACTGAATCCATGCATATGCAGATGCAATTTCATTAGTTCAAGTTTTTGTTTGTAAGACTGATTTTTTTATAAGTTGTGATAGCTGATCTTGTAATCAGGGAAGTAAGTCTGATCAATAGTGAGCCTACCGATAGTGATCCTTACCCACAATGAGAATTTTAAAAACTACCTTACCCAGTATCACGTTAACCGGAGTTCTTATTTATGAGAATTAGCTTCTATGTGGTTTTTTGCATCTTGGGTTTCCACGTAAATATGGTGTTCATTGTGCATGGTGTTTCTTTTATAATTTCATGTTTATTGGTGTTTTTATTATCAATTTGAATTAACAAGTTTACTGGTATAGTTAAAGTTTTAAAATATCTTGGGATAATTGGTTCACCCCCCTCTCAGTTATCTGAGACTGTTCAACATTTTTTTTTGTATCTAAATTAAAGTTAGTCAAGAGTAAACTACTTAAATGTAATAAGGATCATTTAAGGGATATATTTGCTTCAAAAGATAATATTGAACATTATCTGAAGGAATTGAATGAAGAGGTGACTCAACAAGGAATGGATTCAAGTAGGTATATTAAAGAAAAGAGTTACTCAAGGAATATGAGAAGATTTTGGAAAAAAAGGAATCTTTAGGAGATAAAAATCTAGAGTGATTTGGTTGGAAGGAGATAGAAATTAAAATTTCTTTCACAATAGGAAAAATTAAGAAGAGACATAAATAGGATTCATAAGATAAATGATAGAAATGATAGTTTCATTGAAGATTCAGCGAAAATATCTAAAAAAAGAGTCCTATTTTTCATAGATGTCCTTAATAATTGGGACAGATCAAATTAGGACTCTCAAAGGAAGTTGTTGGAATATATTTCAATGTTGGAATATAGTCCTGTGATCCATCTCATCACATCTTCATTATGCTACCTCTCAAACTTGATTGTTGCCCTTAGAGTTCTATCATCTGGAATATCCTTGATCTCATCCCCCATAACTATATCCTACATCTATATTTCCTCTAGTGGATATTTTCTATCCTCCTCCATATGCATAGTCATGGATTCATGACTACCTCCATGATCATAATCATTATCCTTGGTGCTAGAGTTAGTCTCATCATCATCATCCTCACTGCTAGAGTTAGTCTCCTCATCATCCTCACTACTCAATTCTATCTCATCATCATCATCCTCCTCCTCATCCCCCTCATCCTCCTCATCCATTGTCACATCCTCAATGTTGTCCTCTCACTCCTCTGCTACCTGACCCTCTGCATTTCTCTTCTTTGGACTCTTTCATCATGGTGCCACTCTAGGAATTGGAATATCTGGCTCTGTTAGTTGAATCAACCTATGCTCAACAAACCACCTTCCATACTTTGGTGTGGTCCCTGCATCTATGATCTTTGGCCCTGCTCCCCATTGTCTAGGCTGTAGCTGTGAAAAATTTGAATAGTCTACATGTGGTTTGATGACTGGACCCCATATCCTCACCTTTCCTTTTGAGAGAGCCAATAATGCCATGCCTGTCGGCACACCTAGCATCTCCCCAAATTTTTTGCGTACCCTCTCTAGGAGGTGGAGCTATATGAACACATGTTCAATGATGGTCCATCCGATCAAATATCTCTCTTGAAGATAATATGGAAAATGATCTCAAACATCTTCCCAACCGAGGAAATCCTTGTATGGTCTCCAAGTAAAGTCTCTAAGAGTGTCAATCTCATGTCACCAGTATCATGCATGTCCCAATGGTCCCTGTAAGATTGATTCATCATAGAAATATACATATGATAAACTTGGTATAACCCATCTATCTACTATAGGAAAAAATAATGCTATGTGCTCAAATGCCTACACCTGCAATACTATAATCGCACTACTAATTGACATCCTACCTCTGTATGCTACCTGGTGTAAGTGAAAGTAAGTCATAGTGAGAATACACAATCCCATGAAAATATTATCCCATCCATGACCGTGCCCTCTAGAACTCTCCCCCATCCTATCAGGAACTTGTGTCCCCACCTGTTTGGCACAAATAATCCTGCAATAACTATGCTAATCACAACTAATAGCTTCTCTCTAATCTCTGCCATCTAATATCATAGTCTTTGATATCTAATGCAACATCACTACAATTTAATAATCTTCTCAATGTCACTCTCCCTATCACTGGCTCATATATAACTACTAGCTCACCATGAATATGAATACTCAGGATGCACTAGACATCCTCCAAAGTGATGGTCGCCTCTTTAGTCAACAAATGAAATGAACTCATCTCTGAGTGCCATTTTTATGCCAATTCCATGATCAATCCTCTATTCGCCCTGATCTTGGGCATGTATGTAATGTGATGCAAACCTAAAACTGATAAGATATCTTGCTCATAGCCTCTCAATCAATGTGATAGACCGATACATGTTGGCCTTCTCTCGCATGTCTATAATGGGGAAAGGTCAACCTATGCATACAAATTGATACACATGCCAATGATTTATTAGCTACTATTTCTATTGATCGAGTTTTGACTAAGTTTGACATACTTTGACTAAGTCTTGACCAAGTTTGGCTAAATTTTGACCTAGTTTGACTAATTTTGTACCAAGGTTAACCAGGTTTGACTTCATTTGACCAAGTTTAACCATGTTAATTTGATTTTGACCTAAACCTAACTAGTTGCACAACCAGTTGATTGATTTCACAAGACCTTGACCAGCTGCGCAGGACCTTGACCAACTGTGCACCTAGTTGACTGATTGTGCATGACCTTGGCCAACTGCACATCCATTTGATTAACTATGCATGACCTCGACCAGCTGGGCAACCAACCTCATGACTATGCAACATCCCTCCCAATTGCGTAGTTTTATGTCCAACTGTGTAGCATGCACACCCAACTACGCAACACTACCTTAGTTGACCTTTCTTGATCCCAAAAAATGATAAAAAATACCTATAAATGCATGAAATAAATGCATAATAAATAAGGGGATCTAATGTACATACCTCTACCCCTGTGTCATCTGGTCTCTTTTAGCTCTGCACGCTCTCGCCACAATGATTTTGCACCAAAATTTGCTCCATCCTCCTAGTTCTAGAGCTCCAAATCTTCCAAATGAGAGAGTGAAAATGAGCTCCTTTCACCTCTCCAAGTCCTTTTAAAGACCCATTTCTGCCTAGATGGATGTGCACCCTTTGGGTTTTTTATTGGTTGCGATTCTTTTCTCACTTCGGGCTTCATAACTTTTGCATTTGAACTTTGATTTTTGATATGTTTCTTGCATGGATCTGTCTCATCGTTGTCAACAAATTGACCTATCATTTGAATTTTTTGGTCAATTTTTTGAGGGTACACCCTTATATCTTGTATCAAAATCACATTATATCAAAGAGGGGAAAAATGTAGATGCTCAAAATTGGTTAATGCCTGTGATGCCACTTGTTATCATGTTCGCATTGCAATTGAAAAATCATTATGCACACTCTAATTATTCTTCTATGTTGCACATATGGTCTTTATCATGTGTTAGCATTGTGTATTTCATCATTAATTAAAAATCAATTTTTTTAAGGCAATTATTAATATTTCTCTTTGATTCACATCATATCCTACTAAATTGGGCCTAATCAACCACCTTGTCAAAGTCATCAAAACCAGTTCAAAACCTTGTCAAAATCATCAAAATCAATTCAAATCCTTATCAAAATCATTAATTGATCAAAATAAATTAATTTTACCTTCTTAGGGGTAAAGAACCCTTAATTTCCCCTAAATCCTAGGTCCTAATAAATAAATTATATTTATTTATCCATTTCCTAAGTTTCACAATTAATTAATTCTACATTAATGAATTGACTAATTTGTATTTGATGGAATTTTCTAATTTCATAAATTCTAATTTGACATTTGAGAGGATGAATGAAAATTTGAATTCAAATAATCTCTCACATTTTCACATGGGATTCAATCCCTATTAATTATCTTCCACTCCCTCTTTTCTAGCCTTCAATTCTTACACCTTCCCCTTTCAAACTCTTATGCCTTCCTAATTAACTACCCATCCATTTTTCCCATTTCCAAATGAGATTTTACTCATTTTTTACATAATTCCATTTTCAACTTGGAATTTTCCATAGCTTATGAAACATTCCCAATTGTTTTCAATTTTCTAATTTGGTGATTTTCCCTCAAAGCTCTATAAATTGAGGCATTTTCTCTCAATATTGACCCAACCACATCTTTTGAATCTTCTCGTTATCATGCCATTTTAATTTCATTTAGTGCATAGAGTCATCATGGGAGATAAATATTAATCATTGGAGAAGCAAAAAAGGACATTGAAGTCCAATTGAAATTATTTTATTATGTTTTGCATATCTTTTATACTCTTTCTCAATTGCTTTAATATTAGGATATATTTGTTTGATTGTGTGGTTTTAAGGTTTGTGGTTTCCTTAGCATACAAATGTTCCCCTTTCCTTCCCTATAGGTATTAGAGGAGCATAATAAAATGCTTACTACAAAATTCATTGATCAAAAAATTTAGGCAGCTCTTAATCAGTTTCACCCAGATAAAGCACTAGGTCTTCATGGATTTCCTGTGGCATTTTTCCAAAAGTGTTGGAAAATTCTAGGATAAAAAATGGTAGATGCTTTGGAGACAACAAGAAATGCGGGCAGATTCCTTTAAGAAATCAATGATACATTCATTGTATTAATCCCAAAGAACAAAAAATCACATATTTTAGATGAATTTAGGCCAATATCTTAATGCAATACAATATATAAAGTTTTGGAAAAAGCTCTAGCAAATACGTTGAAGAAAATTTTACCATTCATTATTTAAGAAGCAAAAAAAATATTTTTTTTCGGGTAGGACAATCTTTGATGGGGTTATCATAGCACATGAAATTATTCATTCAATGCAAAATACAAAATTCCCTAGCATGATTATCAAGTTAGACATCAAAAAGGCTTATGATGACAAAGTGGATTGGATATTCTTATGCAAGTGTATGGAAGCTTTTGGATTTTGCAAAACTTGGATTAATGTAATATTATTTTTCATATCAAGTCAAAGATTTTCAGTTCTACTAAATGTAACTCCACAAATGTGGGGAAGAAAATAATGCACCTACCTAGAGGCCAGTTAGAGCCTCAAGGGACACACAACTTTCTTGCACCACCTCACGTTGCTAGCTAAGAGTGCTTGGGAGATTAGACACAAGATGAAGGAAGAAACTTGGTTATCCTTATGTGACTATATGTTGATTAGATTTATTGAGTATTAATTAAACCATTATGTGTTAATATCCAAATGCAACTAAACTAATTAGATATATAAATTAAACAGATAAATTGATTGAAGTGTTTTGATAATGGAAAGATGAAGAGATAATTGAAACAGTTAAACCCTGAGCTCCATAAGCTCAGTGCTCTAGACAAATGCACGACTGATGAACACCAGCGTGCCACGCGGGCGTCCCATACGGGCCTAGTATAGACTTATTTGGGATGAAATAAAAAGATAAACAATAGGAAACTAAACTACAAAATCATAAATAAAGTAAATAGATGAAAAGAAAATACTCTAAGTGCATAAAATGAAAGGAAAAATAACAAAATAGATAGATTATGATTCTAAGATGAAAAAAATTAATAATATAGAAGATTAACTTGTTGGATGATATCAGATTTGGGTACTACTGATGTTGTTGATATTCATGTTTTGTAACTGATGTCAACATATGTTTATGTGGAGTGAACAAACTGGTTATTACTATTATATGATGACTAACAGAAGTGTACGGACACTGTACGGATGAATCAGAATGATCAAAGATAAGGATATGAAGAAGGATGTGTGATGACCTTATTCCTAAGGTCTCTTGACTTAATATTGTTAGCGATAACTAAGAGGGGGTGGGGGGGGGGGGGGAATCAGTGNTGGGTGAATCAGTGGCCTCAAAAATTAATCCTTAAAACAACCCTTCAAACTTAGTACCACAAAATTATACCTCTAGTTATATTTAGTCCTGTAAGATGAATTCCTTGAAATACTTATATCAAATTACCACTTTTTGGAATGCTTTGTAAAACCTTCTACTGTATGTTTACCGATAAGCAGTCTTTCTATTTATCGAAACATAGTAAATAACTAGTGTATACCGATCAATCTAGATTTACTTATGTGAAATGCAAAATAGTAAAGTAATGACTCATAAAAAAGTGACACATGGATTTTTAACGTGGAAACCTTGTTAAGGGAAAAACCACTAGGACCGGTACCCCAAATATTCACTCTTCTGAAGTGAGCTCGGTTAAGAGCCAACACTGTTAAAGGTTACAAATACACTGTTAGGTGTGACCTTGTTAGAGGATTTAAATAGATAGTTTTTCACTTATTATTTGGCATCTAATGCTACCATCCTTGATCAAACACTCACTTGGCCTGTCAATAGGTATCGGGCATATCCAATGCTACTTTCTATGATCAAAATTTTTGATACTCCTTGGGATGTATCTCAATTAGAAAAGACTTTTAAGTCCTTCTCAGTTAAGAGAATTGATGCCTCAGTGGTTAAATTGAAACAGTAAATTGATCCGTTCACATATACAACTTGAATTACAAATTTTTAGATCTATTATAAGTGCATTACCTTTCTGATCAATGTAATCAATTCAATACCTTTGCTCCACACTGTTCTACTTTGTGATAATGTATCACTGTTCATCGATGTCTGTAGAATTTAGTTCTTTCCTCAGCTTGATTGATCAGGTCTGAATGAAGAATTTATTCTCCTTTAGAATCTCTTCTGCATCTATTCTCTTGTCACTCCCCTTATTCATAATGAATAAACTTATCTCTTATATAGACATTATTTCACCATTTCTTGGCTTTCTTGATCTTGGCGTGATCCATAATTCTCACCAAATAGATTTAAATAAAAAATCCAGTTTTATCTCGTAGAGATCTTCTTTCCAACTGGACAAAGAAGCTTTAAATCCTTTACTTATCTCTGGATTTATCTTGTCAATTAAAACAATGATAAGTATTATTTGAGTCTATTTTTAGCTCTTGACAGCTAAGCATTTTGTCATTTCTGAACTCTCTATTCTATCGGTCAATAGTTCAATTAGTCATTAGTGACAATTGACTATTTCGTCAATGTGACTTCAGTTGTCTTCGGGATCTCCGTCCGTCGGGCAACATTGTAATTCTGTCCGTTAGGTTACATTGTGCTTTTTCTCATTGAGTAACATTGTGACTTTTCTCATCAGTAATGCTGTGCTTTTGCTCATCCGGTAACACTGTGACTTTGATCGCTTACTCTGTCCATCGATGTGCACTCCGTCGGTGTATACATTCACTTTGTGAATACTTGACTTTTATGCATTACTGATAGCATACCCTTTGATTCATTGGTTCTCTGAAGTCTTTAGCAATATTTCCATGACCATACAGATTATATCAAGTTGACATCAATGAAAATACAATACATTAACTGATTTAATGCCTTGCATTAACTTTCTATGTCTTTGTGATCATCAACTTAACATCTTCAAACATTCAATCTGTTATAGTTCATCAATCTCTCCCTTTGGCATTGATGGCAACACACTACATTATCACACAATATTATTAATTAATACAATATGAAATATAATAGTTGCAGTTCATCAAACTACCAATCTTATGTACTATAACCGATACAAATATCCGATCCTCGGTAAACTTATGAGAGCTTAGATTTGATTCTTGCAGCTTTCTCTCTGTCTTGAATCCCTTCACTAGATAGATGTAGAATCTTTCTTCCTCTAATGTGATGTGTTCTTTTCCTGTGTCAAACTGTCTCCCTTTCACTGTTCTCTTTTCTTTTGATGTCTCTTGTCATGAATTTTCTCCCTTTGTATGTACTCTCCCTTTCTGGTTACATTTCTCCCTTTGGATAATGTGATGGATATAATCTCTCCCTAATGTGATAATGGATAAAATATCTCCCTTTGACAACAATGCCAAAAAAATATTAGACAGTAATGCCAAACAATCCTTTCTATTAATAATATACTCCTTGAATTTCGCAATCCATCAGCAATATAACAACTCTAGTGCTCGGAGTAGATAAATACCTTGCTGTGTATAGATTTATCTTTGAAGTCCATCTCTTTGATTGCATCAACATGCATGATATTATGATAATATGTAGGATGATGTAGCCTTCTAGTCATTTTACTGACCAGTAGACAAGGGTCTGACCCCTAGTCTTTTTCTCAAGTACTCAAATGCATCCTTGGGCAGTGGCTTGGTGAAGATATCAGCTAATTGTTCCTTTGATTGAACATACTCAAGTATCACCTCCTTTGCTTGAACTTTTTCTCTCAAATAATGATACTTGATAGCAATATGCTTTATCTTAGCATGCATGAATGGATTCTTGGAACTTTTTATTGCACTGGTATTATCACAATAGATAATTACTGGTTCGAGAATTTTCATATGCATACCTTCCAGTAACTATTTGATCCATTCAATATTTGAGTAGTTTTCAACAGCAACAACATACTCTTCTTCTACAGTAAACTGAGAGATGCATCCTTGCTTCTTGTTGAACCATGTGACAAGTCTGTCACCCGTAAAGAATGCTCCTCTAGTTGTGCTCTTTTGGTCATCAATATTTCCAGCCCAATCAGCGTCGGTAAAGACCTTAAGTTCAAATTTTCCTTCTCTTCTATAACATAAGCTATATTCTTTGGTATTCTTCAGATATCTTAGGAGTCTTTTCATAGTAGTCATATGTGATTCCCTGGGATTAGTATAAAATCTTGCAACTATTCCTACTGCATGTGAAATATCTGGTCTAGTATGTACAAAATACATGAGCTTTCCAATCATTGATCTGTACAAAGTCCAATTTACCTCAGGTGACTTGTCCTCATTTGTCAGCTTTCATCCAGTTTCCATTGGTGTTCCAACTGGTTTGAAATCTTAAATCTTGAATATTTTTAGCACTTCCTTGATGTATTTGGATTGTGTAATGAAAATACCTTCATCTTGTTGCATGATCTATAGACCAAGAAATAACTTGATCTCTCCAAACATAGACATCTCAAACTCTTTGTTCATTTCATTTGCAAATGATTTGCATAGCATATCATTGCCTCCAAATATGATGTCATCAACAAATATTTCAGCAATCAAAATGTTAGCATCAGTATCTTCCTTCAAATAAACATTATTGTTTTCACTAGTTCTTACAAATCGAATACTTATGAGATAGGAATGAAGTCTTTCATACCAGGCTCGGGGTGCTTTTTTCAATCCATACAGGGATTTATGTAGTCTACATACCATGTTCCTCTTGTATGGATCAACAAACCCTTCTGGTTGCTCAATGTATACCTCTTCCTCAGGTATTTCATTTAGGAATGAAAAATTGACATCCATTTGGTATACCTTGAATCCTTTATGTGTAGCATAAGCAAGTAATATTCTCACTCCTTCTAGCCTAGCAATGGGTGCAAATATTTCTCCATATTCAATCCCTTCTTCTTGTGCATACCCCTTGCATACTAGTCTTGTTTTGTTTCTGGTGACTTCTCCATTGTCATTTAGTGTATTCTTGAGTATCCATTTTGTACCGATGAAATTATTGTCATCTAGTCTCGGTACAAGTGTCCATGTCTTGTTTTTCTCAATCTTCTCAATCTCTTCATTCATGGCACTAATCCATTCCTCATTATCTAGTGCAGCATTGACAGATTTTGGCTCAAAATCACAAATTAGACATCTTGTGTTTAGAGACTTACTTCTGGTTCTCATACCAGCCTTCTTATCTCCTATGATCTAGTTCTATGGATGGTTCCTTCTAACATATCTGGAAAGTATAGGTTCAATTCTTTGTCTATCATCTTGATCATCATTATGTCCTTCATTATGATCTCCATCGCTTGGTACATCATCTTGAGCAATATCCTGATTGTTGGTATTTGCAGCCTGATGCTCGGGTGCAATAATATGTTGCTTGGGAGCTATAAATTGTTGCTTGAGTAGAGTGTCAGGTTCTTCATTGTAAACAAACCTATTGTAGTCCTCCAGTTATTTTGTGCTTTCCTTTGCATTCTTCTCTGCAAATTCATCTATCTTTACATTTGCACTTTCAACAATTCTGTTAGAGGCTTTATTAAGACATTTATAAGCCTTGCTCTTGGTGGAATAAAGTAGAAAGATTCCTTCATCACTTTTGGAGTCAAGTTTTCCATTTCTATCATCTTTTAAGATATAACATTGAATACCAAAATTTTTGAAGTAACTTACATTGGGTGTGTAACCATACCATAGCTCATAGGGTGTCTTCTTGGTGTCTTTCTTCAATTATACTCTGTTCAATGTATAAATAGCAGTAGTGACAGCTTCCCTCCCAAAGATTTGAGTGATGCCTTTCTCTATCATCTGTGTCCTTGCACAATCAACAATGGATCTATTCCTTCTTTCAGCAATTCCATTTTGTTGTGGTGTTCTTGGTGCAAAGACCTGTCTTTTGATTCCATGCTCATTACAAAAGTTAGTGAATTCATCTGAAATAAATTCCCCTCCTCTATCTGACCTTAAGCATTTCAATTCCTTACCAATTTTTTTTTCTACCATTTCTTTGTACCATTTAAACATCTTGAATGCTTCAGATTTATCTTTTAAAAACATAACTGTCATCATTCTAGAATAATCATCAACAAAGAGAATAAAATATCTATCACCATAATAACTCTTTGTGCTCATGGGTCCACATATATTAGCATGGATTAATTCTAGAATGGCATCAGATGTATGGGTTTTTTTTTTTAAATTACCCTTTGTCATCTTACCTTTTTGACAATTTTTGCACGTGATATTGTCTGGCTTAATCATCGTTGGTAAGCCTCTTACATTTCTCTTTTTGCTTATCTTTATCATGTTGTCAAAGTTTACATGACACAATCTTTTATGCCATAACCATATGTCTTCGTTTCTACCCATTAAGCAAGTGGTGTCAGTATCATTCAGATAGAATAAGTTACCTCTTGTTTTCTCACCAGTACCAATCAGACTTCTTGATTTATTGAAGATCTTTGCCTTCTTATTTTCAAATGCTACTCTGTGACCTGAATTATTCAACTGAGAAACAATCAATAGATTATAATTCAATCCTTTCACCCAATAATCATTTTCACATTTTATTAGGTTATTCAACATTATAGTTCCTTTACCCTCAACTAGATAATGTGTGTCATTACCCATTCTTACTGAACCACCATTATAGTATTCAAAAGTCTCAAAATTTTGTTTTTCACCAATCATATGGTGAGTGCATCCACTATCTATGATCCAGACATCATTTTTACTAAATTTAGATATGAGTGCAGTTTCTACATACCTTTCTTCATCTTCATCTGAATCATCTTTTACTGCCACAAACACCATCTTGATTTCTTCATCAGATTCTGTGTCAGTATCTTCATCTTTTCATTTAGCTAGGTAACTGGCCTTCTTTCCTTTGTAGTCTCGGGTATCTCTTCTTTCTGATTGTCGGTTGCTTCTGTAATATTGGTTATCACCTCTGTCAAACTTCTTTTCAAATGACCTATCATTACTTCTGTCATCTTTTCTCCTATTAGGAAATCTTGCAGCAAAGTGTCCAATCTCTTTACAATTAAAACATACAAGTGGTAATTTACCTTTGTATTTACCTTTTCCTCTCTGCATTCTTCTAGCCATAAGTGCTTCAATTTCATCAAGATCTTCTTCTTCACTTTCACTATCACTATTTTTTCTCATAGTGTGTTTATGACTTAACTTACTTATTCTCAAAGAAGATTTGAATGCAGAATCTATGTTTGGTGAGACACTATTATCAAAGTTATTCATCTCAAATGAAATCAATCTTCCAATCAAACTATCTAGAGTAACATTGGTATTTTCTACTGCTCTCATTTCTTGAATTGCAGATACTCTAATAACATAAGTAGGTAGTAAGGTTCTTAGAATTATACTTACCACTATCTCTTCTTCTAGTACACCTCCAACTCCTCAGATAACATTGACTATCTCTTTGATTCTTGTGTTGTAGTGTGTGACGTTTTTACCTTCTTTCATTATGAGATCATCAAACTTTCCTCTAAGGCTTTCTACCTTGGCTCTTAGAACTTTTTTATCACCACCATGTACAAGTTTCAATTTGTCCCACATATTCTTTGCAATTGTGCATGCTTTGACATCTTAAATTTCAGCATCAGAGAGTGAGGAAGCAAGCTCTATTATCATGAGGTTGTGCTCATGCTTCTCTCTCATTTGTTCAACTGTGAGTGCTCCTATGGGAAACACATCTTCAATAACTAAGTATTGAGTTACATCATTTCCAATACCTGATAAGTGGAGTCTTATCCTACCTTGCCATGAAGCAAAGTTGTCTTTTTTCAACTTGGGCACATCTCATCTATTCATCTTGTAATCTTTAGCTTGAGTTGTTAAACTCCCTTTCTAATCACACAAGCTCTGATACCAATTCTTAGTAATAACTAAGAGGGGGAGTGGGGGGTGAATCAATGGCCTCAAAAATTAATCCTTAAATCAACCCTTCAAACTTAGTACCAAAAAATTATACCTCTAGTTATCTTTAGTCCAGTAAGATGAATGCCTTGAAATACTTATATTAAATTACTACTTGTCAGAATGCTTTGTAAAACCTTCTACTGTATGTTTACCGATAAGAAGTCTTTCTATTTACCAAAACACAGTAAATAACTAGTGTATACCGATCAATCCAAATTTATTTATGTGAAATGAAAAATATTAAAGTAATGACTCATACACACATTACACGTGGATTTTTAACATGGAAACCCTGTTAAGGGAAAACCCACTGGGACCGGTACCCCAAATTTTTACTCTTCTGAAGTGAGCTCGGTTAAGAGCCAACCTGTTAAAGGTTACAAACACACTATTAGGTGTGACCTTGTTAGAGGATTTAAATAGATAGTTTGTCACTTAGTATCTGGCATCTAATGCTACCATCCTTGTTGAAACACTCACTTGGCCTGTCAATAGGCATCAGGCATATCCAATGCTACTTTGTATGATCAAAATTTTTGATACTTCTTGGGATGTATCTTAATTAGAAAAGACTTTTAAGTCCTGCTCAGTTAAGAGACTTGATGCCTCAGTGGTTAAACTGAAACAGTAAATTGATATTTTCACATATACAACTTGAATTGTAGATTTTCAGATCTATTGTAAGTGCATTACCTTTTTGATCAATGTAATCAATTCAATACCTTTTCTCCACACTGTTCTGCTATGTGATGTTATATCACTGTTCGTTGGTGTCTTCATAATTTAGCTCTTTCCTCATCTTGATTGATCAGGTCTGAATGAAGACTTTCTTCTCCTTCAGAATCTCTTTAGAATCTATTCTCTTGTCACTCCCCTTATTCATAATGAATAAGCTTGTCTCTTATATAGACATGATTTCACTATTTCTTGGCTTTCTTGATCTTGGCATGATCCATAATTATCGCCAAATAGATTTAAAGAAAAACTCTAGTTTTATCTCATAGAGATCTTCTTTCCAACTGGACAAAGTAGCTTTAAATCCTTTACTTATCTCCAGCTTTGTCTTGTCGATTAAAATAATGATAAGTATTAATTAAGTCTATTTTTAGCTCTTGACAGCTAAGCATTTTGTCATTTTTGAACTCTTTGTTCTATTGGTCAATACTTTAGTTAGTCGATGGTGACAACTGACTGTTCCGTTGGTGTGCATTCAATTGTCTTCGGGATCTCCATCTGTCAGGAAACACTGTGATTCTGTCTGTCAGGTTACCCTGTGCTTTTTCTCGTCGGGTAACATTGTGACTTTGCTCATCGGTAATACTATGGTTTTGCTCGTCAGGAAACACTATGACTTTTCTTGCTTACTCTATCCATCGGTGTGCTCTCCGTCGGTGTATACAGTCACTTTATGAATACTTGACTTTTATGCATTACTGATAGCATACCCTTTAATTCATTGGTTCTCTGAAGTCTTTAGCAATATGTCCATGACCATACAGATTATATCAAGTTGACATCAATGAAAATACAATACATTAACTGATTTAATTCCTTGCATTAACTTTCTATGTCTTTGTGATCATCAACTTAACATCTTCAAACATTTAATCAGTTATAGTTCATCAAATATTGTATATTGGAGATTTTACAGATGTTTTAGTGAAGACTGGTTTCTGGATTGTGACTGTGATGCTTGATAGAGAAGGTCTCTGTGTTTTGGGTAATCTTAAATGAGAACATGTTTTAGATTATGTGAGCTTAAGGGATGACATATAAAAGATTGAGGAATGTTCATTTTTGATCGATAGTCATAAGATGATTGGTGACGTCAGTTGTGGTGTGTATTCTAGAGAAGACCTATTTGTTGGCTGACTTTAGAGATGTCATGTGTATTATGGATTGTGAGCATGGATTGCTGATCTTGGAGTATATTTGATGTATTGTAATTGATGTTTACTTTTTTTAGGTACCTTGTGTATCTTAGAAAGGGGTTAAATAATTATTTGTATATTGGGAAAGCTTAATTGGTTGACCTAATCAATTATATTAATAGGGTATATATGAGAGATCTTTTTTTTTGAAAATATGTTATAGATGAATGATGAGAAGATAATTGAAGGACAAAGAAGTGTGGAAGCTTTGAAGCTTGATTGGCTGCTGGATGTAGAGTAGATTTTGTGATTAGAGTACTTCATTGGAACTGACCAAGCAAAGATAGTTTCTATTAGACAGTTCAATGGATTGTATATTTTCTATATACACTTATTCAAATTGTAAATCCTTGAGGGTGGGTTTAACCATCTTTGGGCAGTGTGCCTAGGCAGTGAGTCCACTATTACTCTTGACTCCTAACAAGGTCTGTCCTTTAACACAGACTATGTACTGAAATGTTGTAATAAGCTCCTAACATCGCTAAATATTTTAAAAGGGATACTATACTCTTAATACATCATTTGTGGGTGCTAATTCTCACCAAGGTTTTACCTTTAATAGGGTTTCCTCGACAACAAGGATTGTGTTATTGTGTTGGTATTTACTATGTTATCATTCACATGGTGGATTTGGTTTATAAATTTTAAAGTTTAATAATTTGTATCACAATTGATTCACCCCCCTCTTAGTTGTGCTCATGGAATGTTATTCCTAACAATTGGTATCAGAGCTACTGGTCCTTAAAGATAAATCTTAACAACTTGAGGTGATCCTAAAGATGACTTACTATAGGAAGGATAGTCTAAATTTTTTGAAAACTTTGACACTTGGAAGAACAAGATGAGAACACATTTTCTATGTTTGGGAATCAACTACTGGATGATCATGAAAAGAAAGGAAAAGATAGTGACTGAGGATGAATTGGAGAAAGCTACTGAAGATGATAAGAAGTTATTTTCATTTAATATGGTTGCAAGGAAATCATTGATCAATGCACTTTCTGAAGGTGAATTCACAGAAGTAAAAGACTTGGATTCTGCACATGAGATTTGGACAAGATTGGAAGCACTGTATATAGGAGACACGTTTAATAAATAGGAAAAAATAAAAAATGAGAAGACAAAGATGGAATCATTGAAGATGAGAGATGATGAGAACACTAGGGCTTATGCACAAAGAATTACTAAAGTGGTTACTGGCATCAGAAACTCTGTAGGTACTTACATTAAGGAAGAAGTGATTGCAAAGATACTCAAATCTCTAACACCTGTATACAAAACTAAAGTACAAGCTATAGAAGAGATTATGGCTTTGACACCGAACTTAACTAGAGAGATGTTGATTGGAAAGCTAACTACTTTTGAGGCTGCAGAACTGGGATATTCTTTACCTAAAGTAGAGTCTACATTCAAGGCAAATTTCCATAGAAACAAAAAGACCTTATTTGGAATTGTGAGCACCATCAATAGGGACTTGAGAGAAAACTTGGAGAATATGGTGATGAATTGGAACATATACAGGAGGAAGAAAGAAAGCTAGATGAAGTGGTATCCCTGATTGCTAGAAGAGAAAAGAGAGGTAAGGGTAAATTTGAAGGAAAGTTACGTTTGAAATGTTTTTCATGTAACAAGGTTGGTCATTTTTCATCTCGATGTCCTACAAGGGTTCCAAAGCAAAAACCTAAGTTTTACAAATCAAAGTATTCAAAATACAAGGAATGTTATTATTCTAGTGAAGACATCTCTAATGATGATGTTGATTATGATGAAATTGGATTTATTGCTATTAAGGATGATGAACCTATACATGAAGAAAAAAGCCTTACTATCTTGTGTTGAAAATAAATTTGAATGGGTTATAGATATTGGTTTCTCACATCATATGACTGGAGATAAAAATAAGTTTTTTAATTTGAAAAGATATGATGGTGGTGTTGTTATATTTGGTGAAAATATTCCTAAGCTTATAACTGGAGTTGGATCTATTTCTCTGGATGGAAAGACTAATACTGACAATGTACTTCTTGTTGATGGACTTAAGCATAATATTTTAAGTGTTGGAAAGGTAGTGGAAAGAGGTTATCAATTAAAATTCATTGATGGGAAATGTTCTATCAGAATTAAATCAAGTATTTTGATTGCATCTGGTACTAAATCTAGAGGTAATGTATTTGAGTTGAATACATCTGAAGCTTCTTATTTTATTGTGAAGGTTGATGACATTTGGTTATGGCATAGAAGATTTTTTCATGTTAACTTTGATAAAATTGTGAAGGCAAGTATGAAAGATGTTGTAAGAGATCTACCTAAGATTGTGAAACCATCTAACACTATGTGTAGAGAGTGTGTTATGGGGAAGCAGACTAGAAGCATTTTTAAAAACAGATCTTATTCAGAAAAAGGGAAGTTGGATATGGTACATACAGATCTATGTGGTCCTACAAGAAAAAGATCTTATTATGGTGAAAGGTAATTTATACTTTTTGTTGATGAATTTTATAGAATGACGTGGGTTACATATTTGAGAGAGAAATCTGAGATATTTGAAAAATTCAAGTTATTCAAAACAAAAGTTGAGAATGAATCCAGTTTGAAGATAAAATGTTTGAGATCAGGTAGAGGTGGTGAGTTTACATCAAAATTATTTAATACCTACTATGAAGAGCATGGAATATTCAGACAAACATCTGTACCTAGGACACCACAACAGAATGGGATAGCAAAGCAAAGAAATAAAATAATATTAGATGCTGCCAGAACTATGCTGCTGGAAGGAAATGTATCACATGTTCATTGGAGAGAGGTTGTTGGTACTACTATGTACACCTTGAACATAATTCAAATCAGAGAAGGTACAAGTAAGACTCCTTATGAATTATGGTTTGATCATACATCTACTGTAAAATATTTCAAAATATTTACAAGCAAATGCTATATCAAAAGAGATGATGAAATAGGGAAGTTTGGTGCTAGAAGTGATGAAGATATCTTCCTTGGTTATTCTACTAAGAGAGAAGAATATAAATGTTTCAATCTAAGATTAAGGAAGTTGATTGAAAGTGCTAATGTGAGAATAGATGAAAAGTTTTAGATTCAGGAAAGAATGTATGATTGTGGACAAATTACAGAGATAAAAGAGGTTCCTATTGAACCTGAAGAACCTTTGATGGTTAATGATGAGATTGAAGATGAATCAATTGATCTTACTGAGACTCCAAAGACTCCGAGGTATGTTAAGAAGAACCATCCTGATGATCAAATCATTGGTAATTCAAGTAAAGGAATGATGACTACATCTAAACTAAGAGATGAAATTTGTTTGATTTCTCAAGTTGAAATGAAAACTACTGATGAAGCATGTAGAGATGAATCTTGGACTAAATCTATGCAAGAAAAACTTGAACAGATATAGAAAAACAATACTTGGGAATTGGTTCCAAGACCTAAGAACAAAAATGTGATAGGAACTAAATGGGTTTTCAGAAACAAAATGGATGAGGAAGGAACAATGGTAAGAAATAAGGCTAGACTGGTTTGTAAAGGCTACTCACAACAAGAAGGCATAGACTTTGAAGAAACATTTTCTCTTGTTGCTAGGCTAGAAGCTGTGAGATTATTTCTTTCTTATGCTGCACATAAAGACTTTAAAGTATATTAGATGGATGTGAAATCATCATTCTTGAATGGAGATTTGGAAGAAGTATACATAGAGAAACCTGATGGATTTCCTTTGACAGAAGATGAAAATATGGTTTGTAAGTTGAAGAAAGCATTGTATGGACTGAAACAAGCCCTGAGAGCATGGTATGCAAGATTAGACAAGTATCTACTTTGTCTTGGTTTTAGAAAAGGTAATACAGACAGTAATTTATTTTTAAGAACTGGTGAAGATGGAATCTTAATCATAGAATTTTTTGTTGATAATATCATTTTTGGAGGCAATGATAAAATGAATAAGAAGTTCTCTAAAGAAATGGAAAATGAATTTGAAATGTCAATGATTGGAGAGATGATATTTTTTCTTGGTTTGAAAATTAACCAGAGTAAGAATGGTATTTTTACATCTTAGACCAAGTATCTTAAGGAAATGTTGAATAAGGTTGGAATGGAAGATTTTAAACCTATTGGGACACCCATGGTCACTGGATACAAACTGACTAATAATGATGAGACTCAAAGTGTTTTTCATACAAAGTATAGATCAATGATTGGTGGTCTACAATATATAACTCACACTAGATCAGATATTTCCAATGCAGTTGGAATTGTGGCAATATATCAAGAAGATCCTAAAGAGACACACCTTGCTATTGTGAAAAGAATTTTCAGATACTTGAAAGGAACAATAGAATATGGATTGTGGTATGAAAAATTAGATGATTTTATTTTACATGCTTACACTGATGCTGATTGGGCAGGTAATGTGGATGATAGAAAGAGTACAAGTGGCGGAGCATATTTCCTTGGGAAAAGGCTGGTTTCTTGGTTAAGTAAGAAGTAGGACTACATTTCTTAGTCTACTACTGAATCAAAGTATGTTGCCACTAATATAAATTGTACACAAGTTGTTTGGATGAAACAAATGTTGAAGAAAATTGGAATAATTTTTGAAGAGCCAATGGTTATCCATTGTGATAACACTAGCACAGTGAATATGTTGAAGAATCCTGTAATGCATTCAAAGACTAAACACATTTATATTAAGTATCATTTCTTGAGGGACAAGGTTACAAAGAAATAGATTAGACTAGAGCATATTAGCACAAAGGAACATATAGCATATATATTTACAAAACCTTTGACAAAAGATGCTTTTGAATATCTCAGAAGCATGCTTCGGGTGAGAGCCCCTCCCAGTGGTAATTAATTGATGTAGGTTTGTATCAGTCTAGTGACTTTCTGAGCTATATCATTTTATGGACTTGATGTATGGATCTACTCCTCAGGGGGAGTGATCGCATGAACACTATGGAGCACATTTGGGTGATTTTTGCACTTGTTTGTTAGACATGAAGATTTGAAAAAAGTACACCTTACAAAAGATTATAGAAGAGTTGTGGCACCCTTTTCTATTGTTGCTAAAGGGGGAAAGATTCTATGTGAAAATCCCCACTGTTTTAGGGAGATTTGTGTTGAGGATATTGAGAAGATTGTATTGAGAGAGAGTACTTTTTGGGTTGATGGATTTTCCCATATGTTGTCATCAATGCCAAAGGGGGATTTTGTTGGATAATATCGGATTTGGGTACTATTGATGCTATTGATATTTATGTTTTGTCACTGATGTCAACATATGTTTCTATGGAGTGAACATACTGGTTATTACTATTGTATGATGACTGAAAAAAGTGTACTGATACTGTATAAATGAATAAGAATGATCGATGATAATGATATGAAGAAGGATGTGTGATGACCTTTTTCCTAAGGTCAATTGGCTTAATATTTCATAATGGAGATGTTACATATGTTTTATTGAAGATTGGTTTCTGGACTATGGCAATGATGCTTGACAGAGAAGGTCTTTGTGTTTTGGGTATGTCTTACATGTGAACATGTTTCAGAGTATGTGAGCTTAAGGGATGACAAAAGACAGATTGAGGAATGTTCATTGTTGATCGATAGTCATGAGATGATTGGTGATGTTAGCTATGACGCGTGTTCTGGAGAAGACTTATTTGTTGGCTGACTTCAGAGATGTAGCATGTATTATGGATTGTGAGAATGGATTGCGGATCTTGGAGTATATTTGATGTATTGTAATTGATGTTTACTTGTTTTAGGTACCTTGTGTATCTTAGCAAGAGGTTAAATAATTATTTTTATATTGGGAAAGCTTAATTGGACGACCTAATAAATTATTGTAATAGGGTATATATGAGAGATATTTTATTTTGAAGAGATGTGATAGAGGAATGATGAGAAGATGATTGAAGGACATATAAGTGTGGAAGTTGTGAAGCTTGATTGGCTGCTGGATATAAAGCAGAGTTTGTGATTAGAGTACTTCATTGGAACTGACCAAGAAAAGATAGTTACTATCAGATAGTTCACTGGATTGTATATTTTCTATATACACTTGTTTGGATTGTAAATCCTTGAGGGTGGATTTAACCTTCTTTGGGAAGTGTGCATGGGCACTGAGACCACTATTACTCTTGACTCCTAACAAGGTTTGTCCTTTAACAGGGACTATATACTGTAATGTTGTAATAAGCTCCTAACAGGGCTAAATATTTTAACAGGGATACTATGCTCTCTATACATCATTTGTGGGTGCTAATTCCCACTGGGGTTTTACCTTTAACAGGGTTTCCTTGACAACAAGGATTGTGTTATTGTGTTTTTATTTACTGTGTTATCATTCACATTGCAGATTTGGTTTATAAAGTTTACATTTTAATAATCTATATCACAACTAATTCACCCCCCTCTCAATTGTTCTTGTGGACTATTATTCCTAACATAACTATGCTATGAATTGAAGGAGAAAGATAGAAGAAATGAAACTTGATTTGATGGTTGATGATGTGTTCCTCTTGTAACTTTTGAATCCATGAGTTCGCAATAGAAACCTACATACAAGCGAAAAAGGAAAATCGTTGTGGCTATAAAGAGGCTTTCCTCAGTCAAGCCCCTAATTTTGTATTTCTACCTACACAAATAATTATTAGACACGATAATATTGGTGATAGATAACCAAGCTACAAAATTGAAAGCTGGATGATAGCCAAATTGGATGGAAGTAGAGCCTCAAGCATAATGGTATAAGATAATAGAAGTGACTTTTCTACATTTTGACAGATGAAAGTGGTCTTTCATAGGGTTTATTAAAGTAGAAAATAACTTATGGCCTTTCATAGGGTTTGTTAAAGTAGACAATAACTTATGGGTTTATTATCCAATCATCCTCTTGATTATCATTTTATTTCATAATCATGAGGCAATTTTAAGCAGCCATGAAAGTCATAACGTGAGTGCACATATCAACTTACGAAATCAAAGGAATATCCTCATCAAAAGAGGCTCAAGTTTGCATTTATCATTTTCTTGTTTGTTAGATTAGCTTCTTTTTATCTCCTTATTTTTTAGTTTGGATTCTTAATTTAGAATTTCAATTGCTCTCTCTCTCTCTCTCTCTCTCTCTCTCTCTCTCTCTCTCTCTCTCTCTCACACACACACACACACACACACACACACACACACACTTTATTGCAATAATCAAAGTGTCGTATTTTCATCCAAAAATCCAATATTTCATGCTTAAAAAATACATCAAGGTCTATCACCATTATATCAAGCATCTTATCTAACAAATTAAACTAAATTTGTATTTCTTAGAAATCTTTTAGGATTATGAGAAATCACATGACTCTCTCATGGTTGTCATTTAGAAGGGATTCTATTGAATTCCAACCATTGTATTAAGTGAATAAATGATTGTAAATGAGTATCTAACAAGGCTTTAGGCTAGGATTTGCATCTTTCTAGATTATGAGGGGATAGTTAGAGTAATTAGTATAATTAATTAATAGGAGAATGTTAGAATAAATTAATTAACATTTTCGGCCACCTACAACCCTATAATAATTGTTAGTGGCCCACAGTCTCTATTCAATTGTATTTCATAAATTCTCTAGCTAACTATGCTTCTAAAATTATTGTACATTTATCATGATTTTTCTTATAAATTGGATGATTCAACCTAACATTTCAATGCTCTATTTTGAAAATATTTTTTCTATCTCCATTCTATGTTTTTTTCAATTTAAACTATAAAACATATTGAAATATAATTTTTTAACAACAAAAACTAAAACATTAGATTACATTGTGGTTATTATTTCCAATGAATCTACATTTGCTGCAGTTTTGTTCTTTCTTTTAAATTTTGAATTTATTTTCTTTAATTGGTCATTTATCCTCTAGTACATCTTCTCTATTACATAAGCTTGTCATTTGAGTTTGCCTTATTGCCCAAGTTTTTGTATTTTATTTTTCTTCTAGTTAGGGCAAAATATTTTAGTAGCTTAAGACTACAAATTACATTCTAAATATAAGATTCTCTAAGTAATAACTTTAAATATAAGTATATTAAATATAGATATATTATTTATTTATTTAAAAAGGACTTTTTATTATAATTTTTAAATGCAAAATATTTTTTATATCTAAAACAAATTTAATCTTAGTTCTTTTTAAGTGAATTTGTGAATTGAAGGTATTCTTATTTTTAAAATCAACAACTTCATATTTTCCATATTTTGTTGTTTTAATATTTTTAAAAAACGTGTATCTTTTTTTTTATTATAATGATAAAAAATAATAAAGATTTGAAATTCAATGATTTGGATTTAAATTGAACACTATAATTCAATGATTTAGATTGAAATCGAACACTAGCAGTCTTCTAGTTTGGATTGAATTACTATTTTATTTAATTAAAAATTGAAGCTGGAGATACAAATTTTTTGGAAAATATGAAAACATAATGTTGCAAAATGTGAGAAACAATTTTCTTTTATAAAAATTAAAACCATTAAAAATAAGTTGTTAATCAAACATATCAAGCAACTGGAGTTAGCTGGCATAAAACTAGATTCCAACACCCAACACCTGTATACTCTAAAAAATACAATATATTTAAGATTTTAAGTTTTTTTTAATCCTTAAAGGGCCTAAGCCGAGATAATATATTAATAAAAATCATATATAAAGAATTTACTAGTATACCAACCTTGGAGGTGTCAGTTTTCCAATCTACAAAAATACCAAAGAATGAAACCCTTCACCAACAGCCTTGCTGATAGAAAGAAACCAAAACAAAGGCATATGAAAGTCTTGAGTAGAATAAGAGAAAATACAAGACCATGGATCATAGACAAAGCCATAATTCAAAACTAAAAGAACATTTAATTTTTTTGGATTGCCAAATAGCTATCACGCTCCCCTTATAGATCATATCTTTCAAAACGAGGAACAAGCCCCAGATCTAGTCCTCCTAACTTGAATACCACCAACATTGTTCTCCCTTAGAGGGAAAACAAGGGCCAGACAATTAGAGACCCATTCTAGAGACCAATATTTGGTATTTTAAAGACCCGACCCTTGGGCCAGGTAGAAATAAGCACCCCATGCACCATATTTTCCAACCGATCCTCCCTATCGCATAGAGAAATCATCCCTTCCACCATTAAGTATTCTTTTATCCATTTAATATCTTCTTCTATCCTCATTTTGAATGGATTTAACATAAAATCAACACTGGTGTTTGATCTGAACACCCCTAACTTTTGACAACTAACCTCTTCTCTTATTACCACTAATAAATGCCTCAAAAATGCCATAATGAAACTAATCTTGAGCAACCCAATATTCCTAAATTGGGAACATAATTGTTGAAATTGAAATGAGGACACAATTTTTTGACTCTCCTCAATTAGATTGATGATCCATCACCTCTACCTATTTAAAATCCACACTTCTTATTCCAATGTAGGTGTAAGGGATGTTACATTTATTATTATTTTTCTTTAAGATCATTGCTCTATAGCCATCTTTGGAGTTATACAGACCTGAATCAGCTCCCATCCATATTAGCTTGTCCTCTCCACTTTGAAAATGTAGTGATCTTTTTGTCAAAATATCCTAAATAGTTTGGATATCTCGACTATCTAAACACAAATCCTGGAAAGGCTTTCATCTCCACCCAAGAGATGGCTCTTGATCGTTCAAATGGACATAATCTATTAAAAATATCCCCCCAAACTTTTTCACAAACTAATCTAATATGAGTAATGTTCATTTCCTTGCCTAACATTGGATAACCACCTCAAGAATCATCCCAAAATAAGGCTTTCCTACCATTTGCAATATCCCAATAAATATGATCTGACACTGAGGATCTACATTTTAACATTTAGGTCTATACTCTAGACCTAGTTGGGGGGTCTAAGATTCTAAATATTCCATCTATGCTTGCTTCCTCTGGATATTTTATCTTTATGATCTTAACCCATTTCAAGTTAGGTTCCTTGAACACTTTCCAAATCAATTTTACCCCTAGGGAAGTTTTTTCTGTAAAATATTCCTCAACCCAACACCACCGTCATCTATTGGCCTACGAATCTTTTCCCAAGCGATCAAAGGAATATTTTTCTTGTCCATTAAACTCTTCCAATAGAATGATCTCAATTTATGCACTAACTTACTATTTGTATATTTTGATAGAGGAATACAAGACAAAAAATAAATAGGGATGTCTAACAGAACCTCTTTGAGCATTACTATTCTACAAGCCCATGACAACCATTTTTCTTTCCAAGAATCCATTCTCCTATCTAGTTTATCTCCTATCAGATCTCACACCTTGGTAGTTCTAACACCTTTTTCAATGGGGAGACACAAATACACACCAGGAAAACTCCCTTTCTTGAATCCTAAAGAAGTAGTAATATTTCTTTCCATAGTAGGGGGAAAAATGAAGAATTTTTTTTTCTCATTTGGCAACATTCACTTGTTGACCTAAAGCAACTGAGTAGGTTTTAATATTTTTTTTTAACTTGTTTTCCTAGGCTACTTGTGTTGACCCAAAGAGAAATATGTCATCTACAAACTATTGGTGGGTAATAGCTTAGATAGATCTAGCAATATTAATACCTTTAATGACACCAATCCATTGTGCTTTTTTAATATATCTCCCTAACACCTCTGCCATGATAATAAATAAAAAAAGGGAAAGTGGATCTCCCATTCTTAAACCTCTTGAAGAATCAAAATAACCCTTTGGAGCGCCATTGATTAAAACTAAAAATTTGATGTTAGATAGACAATAGAAAATAAAATTAATCTATCACCTCTTAAATCCAAAAGAGTCCATGTTTTTACATAAAAATCTCGAGTCTACTTTTTCATATACTTTCTTTATGTCCAATTTTATGAGCATACTTGGATCCTTATTGTGTTGAATAGAGTGAATAACTTCCTGAGAAATAATCACACCATTAAATATTGATCTACTAGGGACAAAACTAGTATGTTATAAAATAATTGTGGCTAAAACTACCTTCAATCTATTCACCAATGCCTTAGAAATTACTTTGTAAATGGTGTTACAAAGAGAAAATGGTCTAAACTCATCTAGAAGCAAGGCTTTGTCCTGCTTGGGTATTAAAGTGATGAAGGTATTATTTATTTCTTTCAAAAATCTTCTTGAATTCCTAGCTACTTCCAATGCCTCATTCATTTCCTCTCCTATAATATGAAACTAGTACTTCTAAAATAATCTTTCTAGAAACCCATCCGGCCTAGGCGATTTGTTTGGATGAAGTTGGTTGAGGGCTGCTTCTATTTTCAAGCAAGAAAATTTTCCTATGAGCATCCTATTCTGATCTTCTATAATCAAACATGGAATACTACTTAAGAGTTCACTTTGGGCTTTCAAATCTGAACTCTCTTTGTTGTTTAGCAATTCAGAGTAGAATAATATTAATTATTTCGATGTTCTATTAGCCTCTTCTAGAATGTTTTCTTTCCCCTATTTCAATTTAAGAATTCTAATAAAGTTCCTTCTCTTTTTAGTGATTTTATTTCTCTTGACTTCTGCCTCTAGAATGTCTCTTATTTAGCTAGTATTATTTCATACTCCTTAAGTAATTATTTCTCTTTAATAAATCTCTCTTGATTCATGCCCTTATCTAGTATTTCAAAATTCAGCTCCTCCAAGGCTTTGTCTATCTCTACCTTCTTGAAGATATGGCTGAAATGTTCCCTATTCCATTTCAGGAGTTTATACTTAATATATTTGAGTTTTTAAATAAATAAAAAAGAGTTTACATCCTTACACCTTTTATTCCCTCCATAATTTTTCAATTAACTTGAAGAAGCTTGGGTTCTTCATCCACATAATCTTGAATTTGAAAGGACAATGTAGAGGTTTCTTCTCTCCCAAAATATCCATCTTTACTAGAAAGTGATGTGATTCTGATAAAGGACTGATCAATGATTTAAGGGTAAAAGGAAAGGATGACCAATAACCTTTAAACATAAATCTATCCAATTTTTATGCTATATGGCTAAAACCTAACCTCATATTATTCCACGTGTAGACTTTGTTCTCTGTCTCAATATCTATTAAGTTATTCCTAGAAACCCAGTTTTTGAAATCTATGGGAGGTTGAGATTCCTTTTGAATACCCCACTTTTTTTTTGAAATATGAAGAATTACATTAAATTCCCCTCTAATTATAATATTATAATTATTATAGGCTAGAAAGAAACTGTCCAATTGATTTCATAGCCCCTTCTTTTCAATGGTAGATACTGGTCCATTAACATTAATGAAAATAAATTTGAGGTCCTCTAACAAATTTTGCACCAAACCACCTTTCCTGTTATTGTCTCCTGCCAAATACTCAAATAAAACTTTTCTTGAGTCCCAAAGTACAAGAAAACCACCTCAGGCCCCCAAAGCTTCCACTGACTGCATTTTCCATGAGCCTATCTAATTTGAGAACTTTTCCTTATCTTCTTTGTCAAATTTGTTTCTTGCACTAAGATGATCACAACTTTGGAAGATAAAATACAATGCTTAGGTAAATGTTGCTCGTTAGGGGCATTAAGTTCCCTAACATTCCATGTTAGGATAATCATAACTCTGTGGGAAGGTTCTTCCCCTTCCCATGTGCAAATAATGAAGTAATTTTGATATGATTCCCCATCCATATTTCTTAGATCTGCAAAATATTTCCTTCCCCTTTTATTTTAAGAAGATTTACCTCAGTCATATTTTGTCTTGGTAGATAAGACCTGCCCCAAACCCAAATTTACCCCTGCCTGATCTAACTTAGAATTTTATAGCAATTCCTCATCTATCTTGGGGGTAAATTCACTCTTGTCATGTTCTTCAGGTTCTAAGAAATTGTGAATCAAACCTTGTTTTACTTTTTGAAGTTGAACATATTCTACCTCACTAGTTTCTTAGATCCCGAACAAATCATAAATTGCCTCCAATTCCAAGGATATACTCCTATCTGTCTTTTCCTACATAAGCTTCTCAATTGTTTCTAACAGATTTATTTCTTAGAGGTTACAAGGAAATCCTTCCTATTTCTAGAACACTTTGAATTCCCACCTCCTAGATCACGAGCATCGATATGATCATTTTCTTTCCCTTCTTCTAGAAAAAGGATTAGGGACATGGAATCCGTTCTAGAAGGCAAAGACTGAGCTCCCTTGCCAACTTTTTTCTCCTTCAATCTCTTTTACCTTCTATTCATGATATTTAAACTTAGAGGAGTCATGATACCATTATTATCATATCGATGACATCAATAATCTAGTATGACATCGACACATGCATTATTTTAAGAAGTATAATTGTTAGTTTTTGTTGTTGTGTACTATAATTTTTAACAAGTGATTAAACTATGTAATTTGAGCAAATGAAATTTTTTCAATTTTGTTTATAATATCATATTTTGATATTTCATAAAGTAAAGTTGCAATTTTTTTAACAAACCCGAGGACATTACTGACAACCTGGAGGATGAAGGTCCCGAAAAATGCACTAGATCTGCTCGAAAGAAGAAAATTCACGACAGAATCCAGGAACTCTCTGAGTTCAATGCAGCGATGAAGAAGATATTTGAAGCTAAGCAGGAAGCCACTGAGGCTTGTAAGGAGCTGGTCTAGCACTCTGGTTTCTGGGTTTGGTGGTTGGTCTTTTTTTGTGGTTTTTCTGGCTTCTGGTTTTTTTCCTATTTTTTTTTGTTGTAAGCTTTCCTGTGGTGTGGCTTCCAGTCCTGTCTCTTTTTCGGGTGCTTCAATGTTTTATCTATGTTTCTAGCATGTAAGGGGTTTCAGGTCCCCATTTAAAACATATTTTTCTTGCAATAAAAAACAAAGTAAATTTTAAAGTTAGTTTTATAAATTTGATTGGCTAATTTTTTTTTAGCGATGTGAGCCCTTTTTACGAAAGAAACACAATTTTTGAATTTAGATTTAGCTGAATTAATAGGATCATAAAGGATAGACAAATTTTTTTATTATATTTATTATAATATATTAATCATATATATTGTAATGTAATATATTCACTATATATAGCTTGTTTTTTAAGTTTTATTTATTTGTTACATTTTTTTGAAATAAAAGAGGGGTGAAAAGTTATTCAATCAAGAAGAAGGACAAAGCACGGGCATCAAAAAACCCTATCAAAATCCACTAAGTGATCTAACTAGTTAGACAAGCCCAGAGGTAATTGATCCCTATCCACAATATTCTAATTTTGCATGTGATCAAAAGCCCATTCGGCCAAACAATCCGCTACACTGTTCCACTCCCTAGGGATATGATTGAAAGTAACATAATCCAAAGAAGCGTACAAATTAAGAATTTCATTAACCACCAAAGATAAATTCCAACTAACCTCCTCAAAATATTGGTGAGACAACATATGTACCACCACCTACGTATCAAATTGATAAATGAGATTGCACCATCTAAGAGCACAGGCACGCTCCATAATATAAAAAATAGCAATAGCCTCCATCAAATTATTAGTATGATGACCTTTATAAATAGAAAACATAAACCAAACAATCCCCAAGCTATCCCTACCAACTCTACCAATACCTGGAGGACCTAGGTTTCCCCCAGAAGACCCATCTGTGTTGATTTTTAGAGTTCCCCACGGAGGGAAACTCCACCTTTCCACTCTATTTATCTTCTAAAGAGGGTTTCTACATCTATTTCTCATGAGCCTTCCTTGTTGATGAGGAATATGGAGGCGGTTATAGTAAATAAAATCACCAAGGTCCATGACCTCTATTAGGTCACATTGTGTCAAAATAGTTTTCCCCAAAGAATGAAGAATTTTCCACCACAAGTTTTGAGCCCCCAAAGAAACATCTTCAAAATCGGATGATTTCTTTCCAACTAGATATGCCAAATAATAAAAGAAGGTCCAATAGTCGAAGATTCTTGAAGAAAAGAAGTCTTGATAGGAGCCTTTCCTCATCTAACAAATATCTCAGCCAAAGAAGAGACATGCCAACAAGCTTAATTCCATACATCCCACCAAAGGTGACAAATATGTCTAGATAAGGAACACTGGAAAAAGAGATGAGAGACAGTTTCTTCACTATTACGACACAAGACACATAGTAAGGGGCCCTAAAATCCACACTTGTATAAATTATCCCAAGTAAGATACCAATTATGGACCACCAACCACATGAATAAATTGCACTTAGGCCATGAGAACTTGTACCAAACTTGTTTCCACCAAGGAACTTGAATGTCCCCAAAAGCCCGTCACACTAGCTTGCCATAACCTGTAGAAATGGAAAAATTTCTAGACAAATCACTACTTATCCAATCCAGAACATCATTCCAAGCCAAGGTAGTGCACTCCCAAGACTCAAGAATCTGAGCCAGCACCTGTCTGTCTTCCTAAGATCCTCCTAGAGGGCATTTAGAAGGGCATTTCTAGCAAAAACAAACTACCAAATCACAAGTGCGGGCAATCTTATAATGGTCAAAAGTGACCCAACTAGTAGCAGTAAAGGCATCACAAAGGGCATGAAGGTGAGGATGAGTAGAAAGCATGGAATGATGACCATCCTAAGAGTCAAGTCAAAAAAGAGCTCGAGATCCCATATGACACATCAAAAAGAGACCATCCTTAACCAACTAAGCCCCAAGTTTCAAAGTGTTCCAAATCATATAACCTCTCTCCTCCAAAGGAAAGTAGGGAACATCAAACATAATAACACCTGGAAGATACTTATGGGTGAGAATACGGGCCCAAAGATGATTCTGGCTAGAACACCAATGAAAATATAACTTGGCAACAAGAACTTTCCCATTTAAAATAACATAACGTAAGCCAAGGCCACCCTCATTCATAGGTCTGCACATAATTTCCCACTTAACCAGGCTCCATTTAGAAATTGATAAATTCATTCTCCAAAGAAATTGACAAGAGAGTGCATTGAATGTTAGTAATAACTGAGAGGAGGGGGGGGGGTGAATTAGTGGCCTCAAAAATTAATCCTTAAATCAACCCTTTAAAAATTATTACCACTTTTAAGCCTCTATTTATATTCAGTCCTATAAGATGAATGCCTTGAAATACTTATATCAAATTCTACTTGTCAGAATGCTTTGTAAAACCTTTTTCTGTATGTTTACCGATAAGAAGTCTTTCTTATTTACCGAAACACAGTAAATAACTAGTGTATACTGATCAATCCAGATTTACTTAAGTGAAATGAAAAATGATAAAGTAATGACTCAGAGACACATTAACACATGGATTTTTAATGTGAAAACCCTATTAAGGGAAAAACCACTAGGATCGGTACCCCAAAATTTCACTCTTCTGAAGTGAGCTCGGTGAAGAGCCAACCCTATTAAAGGTTACAAACACACTGTTAGGTGTAACCTTGTTAGAGGATTTAAATAGATAGTTTGTCACTTAGTTTCTTGCATCTAATGCTACCACCCTTAATCAAACACTCACTTGGCCAGTCAATAGGTATCGGGCATATCCAATGCTACTTTGTATGATCAAACTTTTTGATACTCCTTGGGATGTATCTCAATTACAAAATACTTTTAAGTCCTACTTGGTTAAGAGACTTGATGCTTTAATGGTTAAACTCAAACACTAAATTGATCTCTTCACTTATACAACTTAAATTGCATATTTTCAGATCTATTGTAAGTGCATTACCTTTCTGATCAATATTATCAATTCAATACCTTTACCCCACACCGTTCTGCTCTATGATGTTGTATCTCTGTTCGTTGGTGTCTACAGAATTTAGCTCTTTCCTCAGTTTTATTGATTAGGTATGAATTAAGAGTTTCTTCTCCTTCAGAATCTCTTTAGCATCTATTTTCTTGTCACTCCCCTTCATCACCTTCATAATTAATTAGGTTGTCTCTTTATAGACACGATATCACCATTTCTAGGTTCTTGATTTTCTTGATCTTGGCGTGATCCACTATTATCGCCAATTAGATTTAAAGAAAAACTCCAGTTTTATCTCGTGCCAACTAGAGAAAGAATCTTTAAATCCTTTACTTATCTCTGGCTTTATCTTGTCGATTAAAACAATGATAAGTATCAGTTAAGTCTATTTTTAACTCTTGACAGCTAAGCATTTTGTCATTTCTAAACTCTTGGTTCTGTCGGTCAGTACTTTAGTTAGTTATCAGTGATAACTAACTGTTCCATTGGTGTGAATTCAGTTGACTTCAGGTCCTTGTCCATCGGGCAACATTGTAATTCTGTGTGTTGGGTTACATTGTGCTTTTCTCATCGAACAACACTGTGACTTTTCTTGTCGGTAATATTGTGCATTTTCTCATCAAGTAACACTGTGACTTTTGCTTTCTTACTCTATCCGTCGGTGTACACTCCGTCGGAGTATGCAGTCACTTTTTGAATACTTGACTTATATGCATTACTGATAGCATAGCCTTTGATTCATTGATTCTTTGAATTTTTTAGCAATATGTCCATGACCATACATATTATATCAATTTGAAATCAATGACAATACAATACATTAACTGATTTAATATCTTGCATAAAATTTCTTGTCTTTGTGACCATCAACTTAACATCTTCAAACATTCAATCAGTTATAGTTCATCAATCTCTCCCTTTGGCATTGATGGAAACACACTACATTATCACACTATATTACTACTAATACAATATGAAATATAATAGTTGAATTTCATCAAACTACCAATCTTATGTACTATAACCGATACAAATATCTGGTCCTTGGTAAGCTGATATAGCTTAGATTTGATTCTTGCATATTTCTCTCTGTCTTCAATCCCTTCACTGGATAGATGTAGAATATTTCTTCCTCTGATGTGATGTGTTCTTTTCCTATGTTGAACTCTCTCCCTTTCACTGTTCTCTTTTCTTTTGATGTCTCTTGTAAGCAATTCTCTCTTTTTGTATGTACTCTCCCTTTCTTGTTACATGTCTCCCTCTGGATAATGTGATGGATATAATCTATCCTTGAGGGATATAATCTTTCCCTAAGGTGATAATGGATATAATCTCTCCCTTTGATATCAATGCCAAACAAATATTTTGACATTAATTGCAAACAAATCCTTTCTATGGATAATATACTCCTTGAATTTTCCAATCCATCAGCAATACAACAATTCTGGTACTCAGAGTAGATAAATACCTTGATGTGTATAGATTTATCTTTGAAGTCCATTTATTTTCTTGCATCAATATGAATGATATTCTGATAATATGTAGGCTGATGCAACCTTCTAGTCATCTTACTAACCAGTAGACAAGGGTCTGACCCCTAGTCTTTTTCTCAAGTACTCAAATGCATCCTTGGGCAGTTGCTTGGTGAAGATATTGGCTAATTGTTCTTTTGATTGCACATACTCAAGCATCACCTCCTTTGCTTGAAATTTTTCTCTCAAATAATGATACTTGATAGCAATATGCTTTTTCTTAGCATGCATGACTGGATTCTTGGAAATGTTTATTGCATTGGTATTATCACAATAGACAATTACTGGTTCAAGAATTTTCATATGCATACCTTCCAGTAACTGTTTGATCCATGCAATATTTGAGCAGTTTGCAGCAGCAACAACATACTCTTCTTCTGCAGTAGACTGAGAGATGCATCCTTGCTTCTTGTTGATCCATGTGACAAGTCTATCACCCATAAAGAATGCTCCTCTAGTTGTGCTCTTTTGGTCATCAATATTTTAGGCCCAATCAACATCGGTAAAGACCTTAAGTTCAAATTTTCCTTCTCCTCTATACCATAAGCCATATTCCTCTGTATTCTTTAGATATCTTAGGATTCTTTTCACAGAATTCATATGTGATTCCCTGGGATTAGCAGAAAATATTGCAACTATTCCTACTGCATGTGCAATATCTGGTCTAGTATGTACAACATACATGATTTTTCCAATCATTGATCTATACAAAGTCTAATTTACCATTGATGACTTGTCCTCCTTTTTTATCTTACATCTAGTTTCCATCGGTGTTCCAACTGGCTTGGAATCTTGCATCTTGAATATTTCTAGCACTTCTTTGATGTATTTGGATTGTGTAATGAAAATACCTTCATCTTGTTGCATGATCTGTAGACCAAGAAAGAACTCGATCTCTCCAAACATTGAAATCTCAAACTCTTTGCTCATTTCATTGCAAATGATATGTATAGCATATCATTGCCTCCAAATATGATGGTATCAACAAATATCTCAGCAATCAAAATGTTAGCATCAGTATCTTCCTTTAAATAAAGATTACTATTTTCACTAGTCCTTACAAATCCAATACTTATGAGATAGGAATGAATTGTTTCATACTAGGCTCGAGGTGATTGTTTCAATCCATACAAGGCTTTGTGTAGTCTACATACCATGTTCCTTTTTTCTGGATCAACAAACCCTTCTAGTTTTTCAATGTATACCTCTTCCTCAAGTATTCCATTTAGGAATGCAGACTTGACATCCATTTGGTATACCTTGAATCCTTTACATGCAGCATAAGCAAGTAATATTCTCACTCCTTCTAGCCTAGCAATGGGTGCAAAGGTTTCTCCATAGTCAATCCATTCTTCTTGTGCATACCCCTTGCATACTAGTCTTTCTTTGTTTCTGGTGACTTCTCCATTCTCATTCAATTTATTCCTGAATATCCATTTTGTACCAATGACATTCTTGTCATCTAGTCTCGGTACAAGTGTCCATGTCTTTTTTTTCTCAATCTTCTCAATTTCCTCATTCATAGCACTAATCCATTCATCATTATCAAGTGTAGCATTGACAAATTTTAGCTTAGAATCGTAAATAAGACATCTTGTGTTTAGAGACTTACTTCTGGTTCTCATACTAGCATTCTTGTCTCCAATGATCTAGTTTTATGGATGGTTCCTTCTGACATATCTGGCAAGTATAGGTTCAATTCTTTGTCTATCAGCTTGATCATCAACTTGTCCTTCATTTTGATCTTCATTGCTTGGTACATCATCTTGAGCAATATCCTGATTGTCGGTATTTGCAGCTTGATGCTCGGGTGCAATAATTTGTTGCTCAGGAGCTATACATTGGTTCTTAGGTAGAGTATCAGGTTCTTTATTCTAAACAAACATGTTGTAGTCTTCTGGTTCTTTTGTGCTTTCCTTTTCATTCTTCTTTGAAAATTCATCTATCTTTACATTTGCACTTTCAACAATTTTTTTAGAGGCTTTATTGAGACATTTATAAGCCTTTCTCTTGGTGGAATACCCTAGAAAGATTCCTTCATCACTTTTGGAGTCAAGTTTTCCATTTCTATTATCTTTTAAGATATAACATTGACTACCAAAATTTTTGAAGTAACTTACATTGGGTGTGTAACCATACCATATCTCATAGGGTGTCTTCTTGGTGTCTTTCTTCAATTATACTATGTTCAATGTGTAAACAATAGTACTTATAACTTCCCTTCAGAAGATTTGGGTGATGCCTTTATCTATCATCAGTGTGCTTGCATAAATGGATCTGTTCCTTCTTTCAGCAATTCCATTTTGCTGTGGTGTTCTTGGTGCAGAGACCTGTCTTTTGATTCCATGTTCATTACAAAAGTTAGTGAATTCATTTGAAATAAATTCCCCTCCTCTATCTGATCTTAAGCATTTCAATTCTTTACCACTTTGTTTTTCTACCATTGCTTTGTACCATTTAAACATCTTGACTGCTTCAGATTTATCTTTTAGAAACATTACTGTCATCATTCTAGAGTAATCATCAACAAAGAGAATAAAATATCTATCACTATAGTAACTCTTTATCCTCATGGGTCCACATAGATCACTATGGACTAATTATAGAATGGCATCAGATGTATGTGTTTTTCTTTTGAATCTAGACTTTGTCATCTTACATTTTTGACAATTTTTGCACATGATATTGTCGGGCTTAATAATCATTGGTAAGCCTCTTGCATTTATCTTTCTGCTTATTTTTATCATGTTGTCAAAGTTTACATGATGTTGTTGATATTATGGTGACTGATTTTAGAGGTTTCCCTAAAACGCATGTTATAAGCATTTGAGATGTATAATGCATTGGATTGTGGTGTATGTTTTTGCTGGATAATAAGAAAGGTTGGACGGTTGTGTAGGTGGACGTAGCCCAGGTTTTGGGTGAACCACATTAAATTTGTGTGTTATCTGCGTTTAGTTTCTTTCTTCTATTGTTTCTGCATATAACTATTTATTCTTATATTGTTCCGGTTCTGTCAAACCCTAACAATTGGTATCAGAGCAAGGTTTGTTGCTGTAGATTGATAGGACTTTCAGATTTGAGTGGGAGCAATGGAGGATTCGAAATTCAAGATTGAAAAATTCAATGGCCAGAATTTTCAGTTGTGGAAAATGCAGATGGAAGATTATTTGTATCAAAAGGACCTGTGGAAGCCATTAGAAGGAAAAACCAAGAAACAAGGAACTATGTCAGCAGAGGATTGGGAGGTTTTGGATAGGAAGGCACTGGGATCTATTCAATTGTGCCTTGCACCGTCTGTAACATTCAACATATCAAAGGCAACAATGACCATAGAGCTGATGGAGACATTGGCTAAGTTATACGAGAAACCCTCAGCTT
>MU225228.1:1275039-1315351 GCA_018584345.1 Thuja plicata
CTGATCAAGCTATGTCAGATGGGCCCCATGCTGGTTTGCAAAGCTCATGATTGTGACAATTGATAGATTGGCTTGGTCGCCAGTTGCTTGCTGATTGATTTGATAGATTGATAAAGCTGTGTCAGATGACCCCAATGCTGATTCGCAAAGCTCATGATTGTGACATTGATTGACTGGGCGTGATCGCCCTTTGCTCTCTTAATAATTGAGTTGGTTTTACTACTTGGGATTTTGCAAATTTTGAATGTTTTTTATGAAGATTGATTTTCTCTTGATTTTTTATCTTTTTAGGATTTTTTTATGAGTTTTCCAATTTTTTGCATTTTTTCAATACATTTAGAATCGGCCCCTAGTCTAGTGGACCAGTTTTAACCATGGATAAGTGTTGGTGCTCAAAGGGGAATGTGCTTCTAGATATAGCTTGGTTAGTCATTTTTGCATTTGAAATCTGCTCAAGCTTTTGGAGTTCATTGATGGTGAAGTTAGATTTGAACACTTGGCGCTTGTTTGCCAGGCTTTCACCAAGGTACCTACTCAATAGTGCCTATTTGCTAGGTTTTCACTGAGAGAGAAATTTTGTTTCTCTTTATTTTTTTTTCTTTGCGTTCCTTTTTTTTTTTTTTTTTTGTCGCCAAGGCACCTGATTGCCATGTTTTTACCAAGGTAACATTTTGTATTTTCTGATTTTTTTGGTATTTTCTGGATATGTAGATAGGTGCCTTAACCATAGAGACCTCAAGGGTAGAACCTCTTGAGGTGCATGTTGTTGATGTATCTGGGGAGATGATCTCCTTCTAGTGTCGCTAGTATAAATGCCCCACTCTGAGTAGAGCTGATAATGACAAATGGTCCTAGTCAGTTAGGCTCAAACTTTCTAGGTTTGACTCATTCTACTTGATTCTTCTGATTTTCCATGAGGACAAGGTCTCCTACCTCAAATGTTCATGGATTAAAATTCTTGTGATAGTTCCTTCTAAGGCGATTCTGATAGCCTTGTAAGTGGTTGAAGGCATATTGTCTTCTTTCATCTAGTAACTCTAGTTCACTAAGCCTTGCTACTCTGTAGTCTTCATCTGAAACTAGGTTCTTCAATGATATCCTTAGGGATGGGATTTCCACCTTGAGGGGTAATATTTCCTCTAATCCATAGACTAGGGAGAAAGAAGTGGCTCCTGTAGGTGTTCTCACACTAGTTTTGTATGCCCATAATGCGAGACTAAGCTGTAAATGCCAATCTCACCCTGATTCATTCACTATTTTCTTCAATATTTTCAAGATTGTCTTGTTTGTAGCTTCATCTTGGCCATTCCCTTGAGGATAATAAAATGAGGAGAACCCTTGTTTGATAGGGAACTATTTGCATAGCTCTTCAACATCTTTATTATGGAAAGGTGTACCATGATATGTCAGGATAGTTTGAGGGATCCTGCATCGATAGATAATGTGGTTAAGTATGAACATTGCTATTTGCTTTCTAGTTATGTAAGTGAGAGGAATTGCTTCCACCCACTTAGTGAAGTACTTTGTTGCTACTATGATGTATTTGCGTCCATTTGCAGAGGAAGGTGTAATTTTGCCCACTACGTCAAATCCCCACATGGAAATTGGTAATGGTGATGTGATTGGATTTAGTTCTTGGGCAGGTGCAGTGATGAGGTCTCCATGAATCTAACATTGTCTACACCTTTGTACATGTTTGTGTGCATCTATCTCTATTTTGGCCCAATAGTACCCCATGCGGATGATCTTCTTAGCTAAGATGTTGCCACCTCCGTGGGTTCCACAAATTCCTTTGTGTACCTCGTACAAATCTTTCTGGGATTTTGTGGAAGTGAGACATCGTAGTAGCATTTTGTCTAGACTTTGTCTGTATAAATTAGTTGAGAGGATGGTATACCTAGAGGCTTGGCGGATGAGGGGATTTCTCTGGTTCCTAGACAAGTTGGGAGGTAAGACACTATTTTGGAGATAGTTATAGACATCTTGGTACCTTGGGGATTCAGGACCAACAAGGATGCATGTTGATTCTGTGATGGAAGCCTGAAGTGATGGCACCAAGAGTTTCTCTACTAGAAATTGGAATCTTGTTTCGTTACCTAGCATATCAATCAATGATGCTATGGTAGCCATCGCATCTGCAACTTTGTTCTATGCTTGTGGGACTTTCTCGAAGAAGATGTAATGGAACTTGGTGCATAGTTTTTCCATCTGTACTCTATATGGTATGAGCTTCTCATCTTTGGTCGTATAATCATTTTTGACTTGACTGATGACCGACTGCGAATCGCCAAAGACTTTAAGGTTCTTGATTCTCCATTGAATTTCTATATTTAGACCGATGACCAATGCTTCATATTCCGCTATGTTGTTGGTGCACGGGAAGTTGAGTCTGAAAGACTTTGGAATTCTATCATGATCTGGAGTTGTAAGCACTATCCCTACCCCTAAAACATGGTTTGTACACGATCCATCAAAATAGAGTTTCCATACCTCGATTGTTGGTTGTAGTGTCATGATATATTCATCAGGAAAGTTAGAAATAATAGGCTGATGGTCCTGAATGGGTACCTTTGCTAGTTGATCTGTGATTACTTGCCCTTTGATGGCCTTTCTATCTAAGTACTCAATGTCAAACTCACTCAAGATCATGACCCACTTTGCTAGTCGTCCAGTGAGCACTGTTTTGCTTAGGAGGTACTTTAAAGGATCAATATGTGCGATCAACTTTTTTTGGTGACTCAACATATAATCTCTCAGCTTCTAGGAAGCAAAGACAACTGCAAGACATGACTTCTCAATTGGCGTATAGTTAATCTCATATCCAACTAATGTTTTTCTTAGATAGTAGATGGCCCTCTCTTTACCTGCGTCATCATATTGTGCCAAGAGTACACCTAATGCTGACTCTGTCGCTAAGATATATTGAAGCAATGGTCTACCTTTGACTGGTGGCACCAATATAGGAGACTTGAGAAGGTAGTCTTTGAAGATTTGGAATGCTTGTTCACATTGCTCTGTCCATACGAATTTTATGTCTTTGTGCAATAGATGTTGGAATGGATGACACTTGTCTACTAGATGAGCTATGAAGCGCCTGATTGATTGGAGCCTTCCTTGTAAACCTCTTAGTTGCCTCAGGTTTGATGGTGGAGGCATGTCCAATATTGCTTTGAATTTTGTTGGGTCTACTTCAATTCCTCTATGTGACACTATGAACCCCAGTAGCTTTCCTGCTATGACACCAAATGCACATTTCTTTGGGTTTAGATGGACCTTGAATTCCTGCATTCTATCAAAGATTGGTCCCAATACTTGTAGATGATCCTTGCAAAGCATTGACTTGGCTATTATGTCGTCCACATAGTCTTCCATTATTTTGTGGATGAGATCATGAAATATAGTTGTCATAGCCTTTTGTTATGTTGCTCCGACATTCTTTAGACCAAACGACATGACATTCCAACAATATGTCCCCCAAGGACATGTGAAAGCTATTTTGTGTTGGTCCTCTGGTGCGATCCTTATCTGATTATACCCTAAAAATCCATCCATGAGTTATAGCATTTGATGTCCAATGGTTAGATCTACTATCATATCAATGTTGGGTAAGGGAAAGTCATCCTTGGGAAAAGCTATGTTGAGATCCCTGAAGTCTATGCAAATCTGTATCTGACCACTGTGCTTTGTAACCGGTACCAAGTTAGATATCCAGTCTGCATACGGTATAGGTCTTATGAACTTAGCATCCAGGAGCTTCTTCAAATCTTCCTTGACTAGCAATGCAACATGGGGATGCATCTTTCTCAGCTTCTTCTTGACAGGTTTTGCATTAGGTAGCAATGGGAGATGATGTAATACTAGTTCTGGATCTAACCCTAGCATATCCGAGTAGGACCATGCAAAATTGATCATCCTTGCTTTGAAGAAACTGATGAATTGTTCTCTCTCCTCGGGGGTGAGTGATTTTGCCAAGTATATGTTCTTTGAGTTCTTGTCATCTCCCAAATTGACTTCCTCTATTTGTTTTTCTAGTAATGCTGATTTCTCTTCTGTTAAGGGGAGGAGTTCCTTCTTTCCATCTTCTAGCACCTCAGTGAGGTTTTCGCTAGAAGATACATCTTGTTTTAGCTTTTTATCATTCTTTTGTTCTATTTTCTTTTGTGGAATGGGAAGAGGAGTTGCCTCCCTGAAATATGCCGCTCTGTCGAGGTCAATTGAAAAACCTGCCTTGTGGTCTCCTAACGGAATGCCTTCCCTAAGTCCCATGAAATTAGCAATAGCCTCATCATTCTTGAAGATATCTAAATCAGGGGGTCCTTGTTGATCCCACTCTATTAGCTCTGGGTGTACATGATAGATAATTTCATGGTTGTTTGACTCGAGTTGACTGAAAGGGACTACAGATATGGTTCCTACAAAACTAGACTATGATGTGGATGCACCACTTTAGGTCTGATAAATGACATGATTTTCTATGCAAGGTTTATCGGCAATGGATAGTTGGTCGAATAAGTCTTCTAGGTTTATGATAGTGTCTGACCGAGGGAATAATCTAGGATCGATGACTTAGAGTCATGAAAGGATCTCCACTCATACTCGTGGGAGTCAGTCTCAATAGAACACTCATCAAATGTCTCACTTCCTTGGTTATCGTCGATTGGTATGTGGATTTCTATTCAGGTTTGTTTGGTTCCCTCTTTGGCGGGTAACAACTGTGCTAGTATGTTTCTTATCAAGACATGTTCTGTGTTATGCCCCCGGTGCATCTCTGCTATTTGTTCCTGATCAACTTGAATGTCTTGGATCACAAGACTGGTTCTTTGTTGTCCATAGCCCAACCCTCTCATGTTTCTCTGGGTCGGTGGGAGAGACAATTCCATTATGCCTTGTTGTCTTTCCCCTAGGCTAGTTGTGCCATCATATCTAAATCTTTGTAACATTGTATAACCATTACCATAGTTTGAAAAGGGTAGGTTTTTTCGGATGGTCTCTTGTGGGTCTTGATATAACCATGTACTGATATCTTGTTCAAATGAATTTTCTTCCGCTATGTCTCCCCATCAGACAAAGGTTGTTGGCAGACATTTGAATAGAATAGGCAGCGCAGTTTCTATTGTAATGACAGGTTGTGGCATGGCATAAGTTCTCAGGCTCTGAGGCATGTGCATGATGGTGAAATCCTCTTTAAACCTATACTCACCATATCCTTTATCGGTGATGGATATTTTGCCTGCTTTCCGTGTGACATCCTGAAGTTTTGAATCTGAAGAGGAGGGAACACTTGCATCTTGTTTAATGGCTATCTTCCCTGCTATCCATGTGACATCCTTGGGAGTGGAATCCTAAGAGGATGGGATGCTTTCATCTTGGTTTGAGGGTACCTGGTTATCAGTGTTGATTTGGACAACATTACAGTATTGGAAGGGATTGGGGTCTCCCTCTATGATGATTTCCACTCCCTAGAGTGGGAAATTGATGCATTGATGTTACGTCGAAGGTATGGCTTGTATTTCATGTATCCAGGGTCTCCCTAGTAGCATGTTGTATCCCAACTCAAGGTCTAAGATTTGGAAGGGAGTATTTTTTACCACTGGACCGATACAGACAGGTAGAATGATAATACCTTTAGAGGAACTTTCCTCCTCATCATAAGCTCTGATATTTCTCCTCCTTGTGACATCAATGCTTGATTCTAAATATCCCAATTTCTTGATTAAATTTAGAGTACAGATGTTTAACCCAACTCCACCATCAACAAGGACCCTACGGATAGCGCTTTTGTGGACCTAGACAAGTAAATGCAAAGGATCATTATGCAGGAGTTTATGCGGCGGCACATCACGGTCCATGAATGTGGCATGATTGTTAGTAGCTATATAGTTAACCATTATTTGGAAGCACTTGGGTGTTATGTCCCTTGGGACAACTACATTCTAAAGGGCTTGGTCAAGTGCTAGTTTATGCTGTCGAGATATGCGTAATAGGTCAAACATGGAGATCTGGGTAGGTGTGCACTTTAGTTGGTCCACTATGCTTGTCTGTAGATCTGAGTTTGCTTTAGGATTGGAAGATACAGTAGGCGAGGATGGTAATCCTTGCAAGATGACTTTGGCACAATGCATTTTTACAACACATTTGTTACCTTGGTCTTTGATAGTGATCGTAGCCACATGACTATCTGAAGGATTGAGGCAATTGATAACATTATCACTATTGGCATATGTATAGTTGACTTGTGTCCAACATACCCAAAAGCTTTTCCCTTCTTGTGATCATGAAAGGTATCATTGAAGATAGTGTGATCAGTTGTGCCTTTGGTTTGGGTATTCATCACATTGATGGCCCCTGTGTCAATCAGATCTTGGATAGCGTGTTTCAATCGGTAATAGTTAGACATTTTGTGCCCTTTCACCCGATGAAACTCGCAGAAATCTTTGTCATTATACCACCTTGGTTTTTTTTCATCTTGTTCAAAGTCCCTGATTTTGGGGAGAGTGATAGTGTTTGATTGTATCAACTTGCGTAAAGCTGATTCTATCAACTCTCCCAATGGTGTGAAATCTAGTTGCTGGAATTGAAACCGTGGTCTGCGTTGATTATGTTGTTGACTATTTAACACAATAGGTGCTTGCACAGGAGGAGGTTGGTTTTGGGTGTATGCTTGTTGAGTGGGCCCTGTGGGTTTTTGGTTGGCCACCGGTGCACCTTGCAATGACACCTTGGGTTTTGCATAGTTGACTGTCTTCATATCAATGACACCATCGATAGTGACATTTTTGTTTTTGTTCCACCACTTAGCTTTGTCCATTGCATTTTTGTTTGCATTCATTTGTGTGGGATCTGCAAGGATTCCTCATTTGACTAAGTTCTGCTCACAATGAACTCCTCGTTCCATAAGTTGTGTGAAGTTCGGAGCTAATTGTAACTCTGTTGTGAATGACATGTCTGGAATTAGATTGTCAACAAACATGACTATCAAGTCTTGTTCGGGCACATCATATGTTATGCGATTTTCCGTATTCCTCCATCTCTATAGGAACTTCAAAAAAGACTCTCCATCCTTCTATTTGATATCACAAAGATCCTTGATGCTGACCTTGCGCTCGATGTTATGCTGGAAGTGAGCTATGAAAATTTCAGCCAGTTCACCCCAAGACTGAATTCCATGAGGTAAATGTGAGAACCATTCCATTGCTGGTCCGACCAAGCTTTGTGGGAACATTCGCATTAAATATGTCTCATCATGGGCAAATTTGATGCAACTAGAAAAAAACTCTCGGATATGTTCAATAGGGTTGGTATTGCCCCTATATTTGTCAAATTTCAGTATCGAGAAGTGATTTGGGAATGGAGACATGTGGAGAGAATGGTCAAAGGGGTATGGGTATAAATCCTCTGTGGTGTAGGATTTCGTTTGCCCCTAATTTTGCATATCCATCATTTGGGTTTGAAGGGTTTGCATTTGTTGCATTAACATGTCCATTTGATATTAAGGTTGGTGTGTGAGGGCGTTCCTCTGTGCTGTAGTGGGTATGAGGATGCACCTCTGTGTCCCTTGAGTAGGAACATAGGATTTCATTATGGGGACTTGATATTGATTTCCCACCGAGTGATTTGTAAATGGGGGCACATGAGTAGCCCATGGTGGGTTTTGATGAGTTTGTTGCTGTGATTGAAACTGGGGTTGATACTACTAGGGTTGATATTGTTGCTGTTTAGGTTGGGTTTTAGGCAACTGAAGCTGGGGTTGCTTTTGCGGGGGTTGGAATTGAGGAAATTGAAGCTGGGGTTGCTATTGTGGGGGTTGGAATTGAGGCAGCTGAAGCTGGGGTTGCTATTGAAGAGGTTAGAATTGAGGCAACTGAAGCTGGGGTTGTTGTTGCAGAGGTTGGATTGATGTCAGAATGGGAAAAGATGTATCCTTGGGTGGGAATTGACTATAAGTCATACCTGCAGAGATGGATCCCTATGGGCATGAGGTGTTGATCCCAAGACTAGTATGAATTGACTGCAGCATCTGCAGCATCAACATAGTTTCAGAACATTTGGTGTTTGGTGGGATGGAAGGCATAGCATGAGAGCTTGATTGTCTTGGCCATGATACCAAAGGTGGAGGCATAATAGTGACCATGGGTGCACTTAGTTGTGAGCCTGTCATGCTTTGAGTGGAAGATGTGTTGGCCTGGGTTGGGTCATTGGTTTGACTGGGTATAGTCTGTGTCAATGTGGGTAAAACCAATGGTGGAAAGATTTGAGATACAATAGGTAGTATCTGAGGAGGCTGAGTAGTGTTTTGACTTGTGAGAGGGTTTTCGGGCCATATGGTTGATACACTGAATTCAATGGGGAGTTTGACTCCTTTATTAGCATGGCTAAGTAATGTTCAGGGTTCCTCTCTACAACATTGTCAACTGCTTTCATGGAGTAAGCATCTTGCTCCACATCTTCAGGCTCTGCTTCTGTGATATCTTGGAAAAAGGCTACCCCACGGGGTTGTTCAATAAATAGAGCAGAAATAGTGTTCACGAAAGGATCATTCTCTTGCTATATTCCACAAGCGGGGAATATTTTGATATATGACTCATCAAGTTGTGTTCTAGCCTTAGACCTTGTGTAAGGCCCTCCATGGGGTGTTTGAGACATAGTGTGGTCCAGGTTTTGTAACTAGAACAAGTGATATAAAGAAAACAAGGAAGAAAATCCTTTCTAAGGAAGTCTGAGTTATGTTTTGGATAAGGGTAATTCTAAGGACATATTTTGATATAGCTTCATCTCAAAGTGGTGATGATAAAAAGATAAGATTTTCCAACCTTTGCCTTGGACAAAGTCACTTTGATAAAGATGATGATGTTTGATATGATCAGATCAAGGTATTTCGAGTCTGAGCTTTCGAACTAACAATGTTTTTGACAGTAATCATGCTTTACAAAGAAGGGATAATCTTTAATGTTTAGAGATTCACACAATGTTCTTCGCATTTTCCTGGGATAGACACTAGTTTTGGACACCAAATGAAGAGTTCTTTCAAGATTTTTAGGTCAAAACAAGAATATAGTATCTCTGGTCAATTGCAGTACAACTCCACCAATTGCGGTAAAGTAAATGGTCGATTGCGGTAGTTTATCACCGATTGCGATAATAAACACGACGATTGCGGCAATAAACAAGTTAATTATGGTAGACTTCCTTCAATTGTGGCACAATGCGGGCAATTGTGGTAAATGAGAAATAGTCTTAAAAAGGACCAAAAGATGGGTACCACTGCTTGACAATTTTGAAATTTTTGGAACAATGCTTCTGATTTGTAGGACAGTTGACGTTGACAACCCTAGACTTCAACACATTTGACTCATTTTGACAGTTTGGATGTTTTGTTTTGAATTTTCAAAAAATGATCAAAGAAACAAGTACAATAGACACTGTGTTTTGAAGAATGAAGACTGAAAATGTGTATGTTCTACAACTTTTTCAAGTTGCAAGGTTATCATGAAGTCTCAATAATGAACAGTTAGGTTAATCTAGGTCAATGGCTTCAGAATACAATGTTATAGGCCCAATGCTTGAATGTCTGTTAGCTCACGCAACAATTGTCACACTACTAGGACATGAAGGTCCACGACTTAGGTGCCCGTGTTTTTGTCATTTCTAGGTATTGTTGCCGTGGAGTGAAGAAATCTTTCACTACACAAATACCATCGGACACATATGTTGGGAATCTTGGGGGGAAATTCTGCAACCCCTTGCACTATAATAAGGTACATGTTCGGAGGTAAAATAGGTTGTCCTCTAATTAATCAAGGTTGTAGTAAGGGTCCATGGTGTCTCTCCAATCGGTTTGTACGTGTGTGACTCACTTAAGAGCCTAGTTGATCATGCTGGCTCCTTAGGGATATTCACCCGATCCAGACTATCACCAACACACCTCGCCCGAGCTTGGCTAGATAAGATGAAACTTTGGTTCGCGCCTTATTTATATACCGATCAGAAGGTTTACCAGTTTAAGGTTTTTCTCTGAGGAAGAAGCGCATTCCTTGGATAGGCATTTCTAAAAAGTATAAAGGTTTCTAATCTAATAGTTTGTGCAAGTGCACCCAAAACTCAAGACACAAGGTAAATCGATTAAGCTCCAAAAGTTTGAAATGTGAACTAAGCTACACCACCATACAAGCACAAGTGTTCAATTTTAAGCCCAAAAGTAGGTGTTGATTGCTTGTTCAATTTTAATGCACCAAATTGAGAAATTCTTTGCCTTGTTCAATTTTAGTCCCCACGTCAATTTTAAGCCCAATTTTGAAATGTGAGATGTAAGATGTGTCACAAACACTGTTCTTTTTAAACCCAAATCGACAAGTGAACGAATTTTAAGTTGTATTGTTATCTTTCCTCCTCGATTTGTACCTGTCAAAGAAAGTGTTTAGTATCTTCAGAAATGAAATTTTTCAATCCAAAATAGAAAAATATTGAAAACTCCAGGATTGTTGAGATTGTTGAAATTAATGGTGACTTTATACTTACCTACAAATCTCTTAATTGAATCAATGTACCTCGTGTTTGCTTCGCTTTGATAGTTAGCTATGATTGCGAGAATAACCCTTTGTTGTGATCAATAGTTGATGGTTCTCCTTCTGGCAGCTCTTAATGCTCTAGCACCTGGTATGCATCTGATTATCCTCTTGGCCATTAGTCATTTTCTCAATCCCAAGAAATCAAGAAAGAACACACAAAAAGAAAACTTTTTCAAAGATCTTTCTTTTTTTAAAAAAATATTTCTCAGAAAAAATAAAATAACAGAGAATAAAGTCCCTGTATAATTTCAAGACCTTTCCAAAAATGTAACTTTTTTGATAAGAAATGCTCATTTGTGTCCAAAATTAAATTTTTATAAAATATCATAAAAAAATTATAAAAAATCGTTAAAAATTCAAAAATATCTAAATTTTGGATTGTAGCTTTCTTATGTCAAAGGGTATCTGCAAAAAAAAAAATTAGATCATAATTCCTTAATTTGTGCCCTAGGGACCCATTTTATCATAAAAGACCAGTTTGAAGAGATCTGTTATTTTTGCAAAATTATTTGATAGAAATTAAAATCACAGAGAATAGACCCCCTCTATAATTTCAATACCTTTCCAAAAATGTAACTTTTTCGATAAGAAATGCTGATTTGTGTCCAAATTTAATTTTTTTATGAAATATCATAAAACAATTATAAAAAATCATAAAATATTTTGAAAAATCTAAATTTTGGACTGTAGTTTTCTTATGTCAAAGGGTACCTTTGAAAAATAGTTTAGATCATAATTCCTTAATTTGTGCCCTAGGGATCCATTTTATCATAAAAGACCAATTTGAAAAGATCTATTATTTTTGAAAATTAATTTCACAAAAATTAAAATCACAGAGAATAAACCCCCTCTATAATTTCAATAAATTTCCAAAAATGTAATTTTATTGAAAAGAAACTCTGATTTGTGCCCAGAAATGATTTTTTATGAAATATCACAGAAAAATTATAAAAAAATAACAAAAGCTTAAAAAAATATGAATTTTTGTTTGGGGCCTCCATAGATTAGCATTAACCTACAAAAAAAATTTCATAAAATAATTCCATGCAGTTTGAAAGATATGACCAAATTTCACGTAGGTTGTAAGTTCACGTCGAGTTCACCAAAATGTACACCTCTTCGTGATCTGTGGTTCCCAAGCTTTTCGAAGGCAAGGGTTAGTAGCAAAGGTTTCACAAATGATATAAATCAAGTACACAATAACTAATAAAATGAATAACTTGAAACGTAATCAATAAAATGTACAAGCACAAGAAAGGAAAACAAATGAATGCAAACCCCGAAGCGCTTGAAGCTTCTATTGTCTCTCTCTACTCCTTCCAAAATGTTGTTCTTGATGCTCAATATTGGTGTGGGCAGCGTCTGTGACTTGAGAAGTGTCAAGAATTTGCTAATTGAAATGAGTGTCTGATCGCAAGATGGCTTGAATGCTAGAACCAAACTGACATAGTAATGGAGCACGAGAGCTTGAAATCCTGGATCGTTCAAATGGTTATGAAGGGTTTATTATATAGAAATTGGGGATGAAATGAACGGTTGAGATCAATCCCAGAGATAGGTAGATGAACAGTTTAGATCAAAGGAAACTAGAGAAGCCATCAGTAAACTCCACCTCTTCAATTTGTAAAGAGGAGACAGAGTTTGGTTGACTAAAGAGCTAATTGTGAGTTACCTTTTTGAATTAAAGAGGTGGGTGAAGTTACCCATGTGCACTGGAGAGGTGGGTGAAGTTACCCATGTGGACTGGAGAGATGGGTGGAGTAACCCATGTGATCTGATTGGAGTTATCTCTTTCAAGATAAATGAATATTTAATTCGTTTATTTAATTAAAGTTTTCAACATGTGAGATAATTGAATTCTTTTTTATTTAGAATTGCTTTATTGATTGAAAATAAATTAATTTAATTGGAAGAATTTAATTAGTAAGTTTAAATATTTGAATTTAAACTATAGGAAATTGAATTGAATTAATTAATTAATGGTAATTAATCAATTAAGGTTAATTAATTAAATAAAATTAATTATTTAATTAATTTTGGGAATTTGATTAGATGATTTGGGGAATGAATTTAGAGGAAAATAGATGATTAATTAATGATTAAAAAACCATTAATTAATAGATAAAAATTAGTGTTTTCAATGCAAAGTCGCAAGCCTGTCCATTTTCGGGTGTTTACGATCGGAATACTTTGTAAAACCTTCTTCTGTATATTTACCAATAAGCAGTCTTTCTTATTTACCAAAACATAGTAAATAACTAGTGTATACCGATCAATCCAGATTTACTTAAGTGAAATGCAAAACAATAAAGTAATGACTCATAGATATATTAAAACATGGATTTTTAATGTGGAAACCCTGTTAAGGGAAAAACCACTGGGACTGGTACCCCAAATTTTCACTCTTCTGAAGTGAGCTCGGTTAAGAGCCAACCATGTTAAAGGTTACAAACACACTGTTAGGTGTGACCTTGTTAGAGGATTTAAATAGATAGTTTGTCACTTAGTATTTGGAATATAATGCTACCATCCTTGATCAAACACTCACTTGGCCAGTCAATAGGTATCGGGCATATCCAATGCTACTTTGTATGATCAAACTTTTTGGTACTCCTTGGGATGTATCTCAATTACAAAAGAATTTTAAGTCCTGCTCGGTTAAGAGACTTGATGCTTCAATGGTTAAACTAAAACAGTAAACTGATATGTTCACATATACAACTTGAATTGCAGATTTTCAGATCTATTGTAAGTGTATTACCTTTCTGATCAATATTATCAATTCATTACCTTTGCTCCACACTGTTCTGCTCTGTGATGTTGTATCTTTGTTCATCGGTGTCTGCAAAATTTAGCTCTTTCCTCAGCTTTATTGATCAGGTCTGAATGAAGACTTTCTTCTCCTTCAAAATCTCTTCAACATCTATTTTCTTGTCACTCCGCTTCACCACCTTCGTAATGAATTAGGTTGTCTCTTTATTTACATGATATCACCATTTCTAGGTTCTTGATTTTCTTGATCTTGGTGTGATCCACAATTCTCGCCAATTAGATTTGAAGAAAAACTCCAGTTTTATCTCGTAGAGATCTTCTTGCCAATTGGACAAAGCAACTTTAAATCCTTTACTTATCTCTGGCTTTATCTTTTCGATTAAAACATTGGTAAGTATTAGTTAAGTCTATTTTTAACTCTTGGCAGCTAAGCATTTTTTCATTTCTAAAGTCTCTGTTCTGTCGGTCGATACTTCAGTCAGTCATCGGTGATAAATGACTATTTCGTTGGTGTGACTTTAGTTGACTTTGGGATATCCGTCTGTCGGGCAACACTGTAATTCTATCTGTCAGGTTACATTGTGCTTTTCTCATTGGGCAACACTGTGACTTTGCTTGTCAGTAATACTGTGCATTTTCTCATGGGGTAACACTATGAATTTTGCTTTCTTACTCTGTCTGTTGGTGTGCACTCTGTCGGTGTATGCAGTCACTTTGTGAATACTTGACTTATATGCATTAATTATAGCATAGCCTTAGATTCATTGGTTCTTTGAAGTCTTTAATAATATGTCCATGGCCATACAGATTATATCAATTTGAAATCAATGAAAATACAATATATTAACTGATTTAATGTCTTGTATAAGCTTTCTTATGTCTCTGTGATCATCAACTTAACATCTTGAAACATTCAATTAGTTATAGTTCATCATAAAATTCCTAAAGAAAATACATGGGAGTAGCTTGAATAAAACACCTGTGTATAGGAAGAGCTTGACTAAAAGACTTTAAAAGAGTCAAATGAGTAGTCATAGATAACCACTATTGAGTCCAAAGATTAATTTAATAGATTACTATTAGTTATATTAATATATTATAAAAATTACACTATTGTTTTCTTTAATTTACTATTTTAGTTTTAGTTTTCTTATTGTATGTATTTCTTAGTTTATTTCTATATTAGTTCCTCCATAGGCTTGTGTAACTTAATTGGTTATTAATAACTATTTTTTTAACAAATCAAATAACAAAGATTTTTTATATTTCTAAAAAATTTATCTTTTTTTTTGGATAAATAAGGGGCCGAAGTCGAGAGCTGGTATTAAAATGAAATTTTAAAATAAGCTACAAATAATTCATTGAATTACAACAAAGAATAATCAGCTAAAACTATAGGATCAAGTTGAAAAACCAAAATGGAGCTCTATACTGCTCCTAGCAACAATGAAGAAGAAACTATCAACCAACTACTACTTCTACATACATTGATATTACAAAATCTGAAGCTGTAATATGACCTTAGTTACAAATAAAAAATGTAGAACCCAAAAGATGATCTTATCTCTTATCAGCAGTCATTCGATTGGGGAAGAAGGACCAACTTCATTTGCATCTGTTGGAGGAACAGTAATCACCTCTTTAACCTCTTCGCCCTCTAAGAAGTATTCTCTTTATATCATATGAACCTTATCATTCCTTCGTTGCAACTTGTCTTGTGAGAAATGAAGATTGGTCGTGACATTATGCTAAAGCTTGGCAGAGTCTTATTGTTATGCAGAGACTTCCTTTAGTTATATTTAAGTCCCTTAATCTTCAGCCTCTGATCTTGAAATCCTTATCTTTCTTGAAGATCCTCTGCTAATTTGGATCAACCTATGAGGGATTCATACTCTAACTTGTAAAAAATTGTTTAAGAGAAGTACCTTTTTCTCCCTATTTTGCGAGTTCATCTGCCTTGGTGTTTCCCTCCTTGTAGATGTGATTAATTGTAACTTTTTGGAATCTTCTAATCAATTTTAATATCACCTCAAGTAGGGATTGAAGCCTCCAATTTGATGTTGTCTTGTGTCTAACAACATTCACCACAATATTGGAATCTTCTTCAATTTCTATCTTAGACAAATTTATTTCTAGGCACAAAGATAATCCTATTAGCATAGCTTTGAATTCCGCTACATTGTTAGTATCATTCTCCAAAGGTTTAGATAATATTTCTATGATCTTACCCTTACTTGAATGAATCACACAACTTGTCCCCGATGGTCCTGAATTCCCTCTAGAAGCTCCATCAAAGTTTAATTTATACTAGCCACTATTGGGAGGAGACGACAAACAATTTTCTCTGTCTCTTTTTCTTTCTTGTCCTTCCCTACCTATAATTTGAGGAGCTTTGAGACCATACCAAGTTTTCAGCATAATGTCATCCCAACTTGTATATAAATTTGGAGATGAACTCTGAGCCTGGATCTTTGAATTCATTATTTCCACTATAAATTCTTCTATTTTGTTTTGCAATGAAGCCATTTCCATAGCCTTTCCTTGAAATAATCTCCTATTTCTTTCCTTCTATAATTCCCAGATCAAAATTGAAGGTAAAATTATCCAGAGGCTTCCACAAAGGCTCTCTTTGAACAAGATAGGCCAAGACTTAAATTCAAATAAGATATCATTATGTAACACTGATATCCATCCAAGTTTGGCACACATCCATTACCAACATTCTAAACAGAAGGGACAAGTTAGTAACAAGTGATTTATATCTTCCTCATTTTCATTGCATAATGAAAAAATTGAATGGCCCTAATATCCAAAAATTTTGAACCAATTTATTGTTAGTATTCTCCACTGCACGGCTGCCCAAGAAAATATTCCAGCCTTTGGTAAGAAAGCTTTATTCCAGTATAAATTTATTAGTAATTGTGTTTTTCTATTATTATGATGGTCTGAAGAAATCTTATATCCATCCCTCACATTGTATCCCCCTGAATTGGATCCATTCCAAATGATCTTGTACCTACCTTGTTTGAGTAAGAAAAATATGTCCTTCAATATTGAATTAAGCTTGTCTATATCACCCTGAGGAATGCCTATGCCCTCTAGTTGTTTCCATTGCCACTTTCCTTCTGCATTTGGAACAAGGGCAGAAATGTAGTCGCTAACTAAAATCCCCCATTTTTTTTGAGCATATAGTTCTTATTCTATCCAAGTCCATCAGATTACTAATAGTTGGGTAACCTCCCCATGAATCATTCAAAAATAAATCTCTCCTCCCATCCTCTATATTCCAATTAATGTAGTTTAGAATGATGAAACTAGATTTGGTTATTATGTTCCATATTCAGGATCCCCTTGGAAATTCATTTACTCTTAATGCATCATCCCCATTAAGGTTAGATAGGTATTTCCCCTTCAAGGTTCTGACCCATTTAAGGTGTTTCTCTTGATGTATTTTCTAGAACAGATTAGCTACTAGAGCCTGATTTTGATGAAGTTGATTCTTGATTCCTCTCCCTCCAAACTCAACTGGGTTGCAAATTTTGTCCCAGGCCATTAAAGGAAATTTATTTTTGGTGTCTGTTCCTTGCCAAAAATCCTTCCTCAACTTCTTCACCAAATCCTGATGGTAATGAAATACAAGACATTAGGTAAATGGGAATGGCTGTAAGAGTTGCTTTCAACATGATTGTCCTACCGACCCATGAGAGCCATTTAGATTTCCAAGACTCCATCCTTCTATTTAATTTTTCTCCTATTGGCTTCCATGTTGTATTTGATTTCATTGATTTATCAGATCCCTAAGTATGTACAAGGTATATTTTATTCCTTAAATCCAAGAATGTTAAGAATTTGATGTTGTATTCTAGTTTTAACAAAGAAGAAAAAAATATAAGATTTCGCTCTGTTGATGACCTATCCTAAAGCTTTGGAAATTAGATAATAGTTTTTCAGGTGTAGTGCCTCCCCTTTTGTGCCTTTCTAAAAAAAACATTGTACCATCAACAAATTATCGATACGTTACTGGTCTCACCAAAGAGGTTATCCCTACCCCTTTGAGTATTCCAAGTCTTTGAAGGCTGCTAATCTTCCTACCAAGATCTTCAACCATTATAATGAAAAGGAAAGGAGAGATAGGGTCTCCTTGTTGAATCCCTCGTGAGCTTTCAAAGTAACCATGAGGTGTTCCATTAATGAGGAATGAAAATATTGGTGTTGAGATGCAATAGAAAATTAGGTTTATCCATGCTTTGGAGAAGAAAAACCCTTCCGTACATTTGGATAAGAACCTCCAATCCACTTTTTCATATGCCCTTTTGATATCGAATTAAATAATCATACTTGGCTTCTTGTTTTTCTGTATTGAGTGTATTGCTTCTTGGGTAAGATCACTCCATCAAATATGGATCACCTAGGAACAAAACTTGTCTTCTCTTCACCAATTATCTTCTCCAAGACCTTTTTCAATCTATTTTCTAGAGTCTTTGAGAATAACTTATAAATAGTGTTGCAGAGTGATATTGGTCTGAACTCATCTAAAAAGTATCTTTTTTCCTTCTTAGGTATAAGGAAAATAAATGTCTTGGTGATTTATTTCTGAATTTTTCCTGAAGATCATGTCACTTTTAATGCTTCTGTCAATTCCTTTCCATCTGACCCTGGGGATTTATCAGGAGGTAATTGGCTAAGAGCTTTGTGAATTTCTTCCTATGAGATTTTTTCCATTAACATATGATTATCCTCATGAGTCAAAAGCCTAGGGATAATCTCCAACATCTCCATTTGGGATTGAATATGTGAACCTTCATAATTGTTTAATAAATTAGAATAGTAGTTAACTATTTATGCTTGTATCTCCTTCTGATCTTCTAGTGTTTGGCCCCCTTAAATATTAATTTTGTGAATTCTGTTAATAATTCTCCCCTGTCTAGTGTTGTTATGAAATAACTTAGTATTCTTATCCCCTTCATTCAGCCATATTTCTCTTGATTTTTGTCATCAATAGGTCTCTTCTTTTGCTAGAATGTCTTCATAGTATTTGAACAATTATTTTTCCTTTCTAAAAAGCTCCGAGATCACCCCTTTCTGAATAAAAATCTCATTTAAATCTTTGAAGTTTTGTTCTATATCAATTTTGGAAGAGAAAATATTCTTAAAATGTTCTTGGTTCCAAACAATAATGTTTTTTTTTAATGTTTTTCAGCTTGGACATGAAACAAAATAGTTTTGAACCATCTGCATAAGAACCTTTCCACCATTGATCAATCAATTTTGTAAACTCCTTATCTTTCATCCACATGTTCTCAAATTTGAAAGGGTGTAACAATTGTTTGTCTTCTCCCAAAATCTCCAGCTTTATAGGATAATGATCCGACCGATATGTTGGGGAAATCGAGGCTTTGAAATCAAATGGAAAAGTTTCTAAATATTCTTTTTAAAAAAATCTATCAAGTTTCTCCGCAATATTATTGAAGCCCATTCTTCTATTGTTCCAAGTGAAGGTCCCATTTTCCATTTCAATCTCCAAAAGATTTTCTTTTGTAACCCAATTTTTGAAATCTATTTGAGGTTGTGTTTCCTTCTATTTTCCCCACTTTTTTTATGGTAAGTGGATAATTGCATTAAAATCTCCCCCAATAATGAAATCCTTATCTATCAAAATCCTGAATCTACTACTAATTTCTTCCCAAACTTCCACCTTCTTCTTATTGAGAATTGGTCCATATACAAAACAAAAACACCACCAAATGACTCTGTTACTTCTTCATTTACCAAGGACTAGCTTTCTAGTCCTTTAGAGAATCTTTCCATATGCCTTGTATTCATTTTAGTTTATTGTATCATGACTATATCTTGTTTGCATGCAAAAATGCAACGTTTGACCAAACATTGCTTATAAGGGGTGTTTAAACCCCTAACATTCTATGATATAATCTTCATTTGAACTTGGGAAGTAAATTCCCCTTCCCTACATGTATATATGTTGTTATTTTTGTTTGGTATGAATCCTCCCCTTCTTTTGATCTTAAAACTGACAATTATTTACGTCCTTTCCCTTGCTTCCTTTTTATCCGACAATTCGGGGACACTTTCTTAGAAATTGTTCTTTGTAGCCCAAGGCTGGTGTTGGAGTCCTTAGGGTGGATAGTGGAAAGGTGATATGTATTTGGAATTTTCTCTATCTGATTTTGAATATACATATCTTGGTCCCCACAATCTGAGAAAATCATCCCCTAAAACTTCTCAATTCTCTCTTCTTCCTCCTATTAATCTGAGTCTAGGAGTCTTTCCACAAAAGTAATGGGATTGGGTCCCTTACTGCTATCCTCAGTAAATGTCATTGAATTGTCTGACATGCCATAAAATTCATAGACTACTTGGAGATCAGGAGGGAGGGATGGGATCTGATCCTTTACCTCTGAACCTCCCTTCTACTCATTCTTTGGGCTCTTATCCCTTTCCTTTGTTTCCTCCTAGATATCATTCTCCTTATCCGCTCCTTCCTTTTTCTTTTTTCTTAGTTTTATGGCAAAGTGGAAGAATTCCACCTTTGATTTTTTCTACTGTTTGAACTCTATTCATTGATCATCTGCCTTCTAATGTTCTCATTCCTTGGGTTATGTTTGTTTTTATTGGTACCAAATGAGGTCTACCATCCATCTCTTTTCCTAATAACCTTTCTGATTTTATACAACTGCAACAAAGACTACTTGAAATATGAGAGTTAGACCATGTTTCCCCTTCCTTCTTCTCTTTCACCCTCCTTCCAAATTGTTCCTTGTAAGGGATAGTTTCAGCCAGATCCCTACCTCCTACCTCCTTTGATTCCTTATACTTTTCCTTTAAAGTACATATAACTTTGGTTTGTTCTTTAGCCTCCCCCAATATGTCACTGAGTCAAATTTTTAATATATCTTCCTCTTCCTGAGTGTTCCTTGGATACTTACTTGTCTGAAATGTATTTTTTTATTCAAGAAAGTTTTCTTGTGATGAAGATTCCAAAATTTTTCCCTCAAATCCTTCTTGCATTACAAGGGGAGAGGAACTTTTACCATCCACTAGTGCTCTCTACCTAGGTAGAGAGTTTGTATTACTTAAGTTCCCAATATGGGTTGGCAAGATCAACTTCCATGTTTGATTTAGGATCTTATGTTCCCTCAAATACTCAACAATGGCTTGATCTTCAATTTTCATTATCATTGTTTCTTGTACTTCCCCCAACCATTGTTTAATGATCCTTTCCAAAAACCTATGGTTAAATTTGGAAGGATATTCCTTTATGAAGATGTTGTTTTCATTGAAAGAAGCATTGGGCACTTCTTTCCTACCTACTTCATAAGATGGAAAAATTCTAGTTCTGATGTAACCTCCTGTTATATCTAAGTCACTCAAATTTTTCCTTACCCCGAGGTTGAGCTCTTATGATCCTCTTCTGTTAGCTATCCAAATGTTACCTATCTCGGTATTCAAATATAAACATGAGGAATTCCTTCATTCCAGTGTTGACCTTCCAAACTCAGCTCAAAAAACCCACCTTGATTGGCCTCAAACCTTCCTGACCATACAAAGAAAACATGGGTTTTTGAGGGAGGAATATTATAGACATCATTCTATGATTCCTCTTATAGTAGACTCTATTGACTAGATTTGGACCATCTTACAACTTATTTTTATGGAAAAAGAATAGATGTCTTCAAATTCTTCTCATAACCCTCATTCTCCTTGACCTCGTAAGTTCTATCTATGCTCCAATAAGAGGGTTCATCCTCTGAGAACATGGTGTCTTTTTCAACGTTATTGGTTTCGTTTGTTACCCCCAAAGGAAGCCCTGAATCTGTATGAAGATGATCATATGGTACCGATTGAACCCAAATTCCAAATTTAGATATGATTATGATTGATCTTGGGAGTTCTTTTTCTGTGTTCATTAGAATGCAGATCTTAGGATTTTCCTTCCCTTCATAGAGGACATGTTTTAAATATACCCCCAATCTATTTCTGAATATTTCTAGGATGTTTGCATCCCTATACTCTATCAAAAGTTCATGCAGGGTCATCCACATCAGTATGAATTTGATAATATGAAATTTACTATCAAAGTTTGGACTCCATTGTTGCATATGCAAACCTATGTTATTATGAAACCACCCTTTTTGTTTGAAAATTATATCTCTTCCTTTCTTAGATTTGAAGATGACGAAAAAAAACCCTAGTGATGCATCAATCAAATCTATTTTCTTAATGTCATCCCAATTATGAAATGTTCAGTTGTGGAAATCTAAATAAGGTATGTTGGTTTCACAAAACTTATAGATATTAGATTGTTGTTGAAGGAGAATCCTCCGCTTTGCAAATGTCTCCTCTGAGAGCGTGATAAACACATTTGGGTTTGGTAAAGTTGGGCCTCCTTCTCTTGATTCATTATGATTTCTTATGATAATCCTTCATCTTCTCTGTGGGTGTCTTCCATTGTCACAGGGGGCGCATCTTGCTCTGTTTGTAGCCGAGGATCCTTCAATCGATTCCCCATATTCTTTTCCCTTCTTTTCCATTTGAGTGTTGCTCTTGGGTCTCTGCTTCTATTGACAAAATCCCCCAGCCACAGAAGTTGTTTGTTTGCATATTATTATAACTTCGCATCAAACTCTATCTCTATCGGTGAATGTCCCAATGCATCTGCTTCCACACTTTCATTGATAGAGGGGGGATAAAGGGTTGACCTACTTTTTTTGTTGGAAAGATTGGAATGTGATTGGGGTTTATGTCCGACCATGGTTGAAGAGTAAAACCATTCTTCACCATAAGTTGTGGATTCCCCAGACCTACTGAATAACTTTTGAAAATTTGTCTCTGGCCCTCTTATTTGATGTAAACAAAATCAAACCCTTATCTTTTTCATGAAAAAAAGCCCCTCCATGCCCTCGGCACCCAAATGCGTGATTATTCTTGTCATAGAACTCATCAAGCCCATCCAAATTATGGGTTTTCTAAGAGGAAGACCATCTCTGGCGATCCCCATCATCAAATTTGGGCCCCTAGTTACGATGCCCGCCATAAATATTTGAATCCCTCCCATGCCTACGATTGAGCGCCATCATTTTTTTTTTTTTTTCAAAATTTTTTATCTTAACTGAAAATAAAGTTGCATATAACAAAAACATATTTTAAAAATTAGTTTTCTCAAATTTGATTGGTTAAAATATTTTAATGATCTAAGCCCTTTTTGCGGAGGGAGGTCGTGCATTATTTTATTCCCAAAAAAATACGACACACCATAATTCCTACCTGTCAACGTGTCTATGGGTTTTGTTTTCAATTCTTTTCGCACAAGGTTGTATCATCAGTTTATTTCATTTTTGAGTAAAATGTTTCCCGTTTACACAGTAAGTCATGCTTTTTAGTTTCTATTTACATGTTTCCCGTTTCACCAAGCTACTTTCACTTCACTTAAAAACTTTGAACATATACATTACCAAAATACTTGTCAAATATTTGAAAGCGTTTTAAGCTTAAGAAACAAAAGTATAATGATTTAACACAGATCAATATAATATGTATTAAAATACATATATGTCTATTTAATTATTAATAATAATTGTTATTTTGTTCAAGTTAAGTAATAATAAATTGTCACTCTCGCGAGCTGTCTTTTTTTTTCATCATGCTTTTAGATTAGATACTATCTTCTTATCTTTTTTTCCACTTTTTTTTTCTGTTTTTTCTCATTATCCCTATCTCTGATTTATTTTTCTCTATTTAAAATTTATTTTATTTTAAATTTCTATATTTTCCTAATTAATACAAAAGATGAGTTTTTATTTTTTATTTTGGAAATTTGAAGATATTATTTTGTCTATTTTGATTTAAATTAAAATAGCTTTTACAATATTTATTCTAAATATATTATATTTTCAAGTTTAAAGCTAATGAAATTTGCTAAATATGATTTTTAATTTTAAATATTTGAAGATATTATCATTGTTAACTTAAATTTTTGTATTTCTTTAATTTATGCAAAAGATGATTATTTATTTGTTATTTTATAAATTTGAAGATATTATCTTTGTTAAACTTTATTTATATTAAAAGAGTTTTTTTACAATATTTTATTTGAAATATATTAAATTTTTTTATTTTAAAGCTAATTGAATTGGTTGCATAAAACATTTATATTCTAAAATTTTTAATTTTAATATTTTTTATTGTATACAATAATTGATATATTAAATTTGGTGTTCACATTATCAATAAAGATTGATACACACTACCTACCCTTGTGCTAATTTTTCCTACTGCAAAATTATCCTCTAGCAGTGAAATTGGGCATTTACACCATCTATATTATTAACTTTTTATGAATTATCATAACTACCTCTTATTTCATCCTCCATTTTCATTTTTATCCGATCAAAATGAAATTATTGGTGATATTGAAAAATGAGTTTGCAGTATATATTGTAAGGGTTTTCCACACACTTTTCCTCATCATAATTCACTCTTTATGTGGCATGGAATTTTATTATAAGCATTATAATATAATATATTTGTATATGTAATTATTATATCTATTAGTTGTATGGCTCCCCGTTTCATTGAACACTTCCTGTCATTTCATAAGTAGGAGATATTATGCATAGCAAGTCAAATTATGATATTTCTATGGGAATGATTGGAACACTTAGCACTAATTGCATCTAGGTGATGCTCATAGAGGTAGCACCGAGACTTCCCGGGAGGTCACCCATCCCAGTACTACTCCAACTCAAGCGAGTTTAACTATATAGTTTCCTCTATGGCTAATCCCACTCTTCTTGCATTCACATTCATAAAACCTTCAGCAAGTGTTGTGCCTTGTGAACCATTCATTAGAAAGCCCATTAAGCTCATCAATTGATAAGTAGGAAATATTTTTCATGGCAAGTCAAATTATGATATTACTATTAGGATTCATCTGTGTAGTTTTTTCAATCAAACTCATTGACCCATGTTTCATTAGTAGTGGTTCACAAGAACCCATCTCTCATGAGAAAGAATGGAACACTTAGAACTCATTGCATCTAGGTGATGCTCAAGGGAATTTATAATGAATGGTTCATAAGGCACACCACTTGTTGAAGGGTTTTTTAAATGGGGTTACAAGCTCAGAAAGGGCTTAACCATGGAGGAAACTACATAGTTCAGTGCACTCAAGCTGGAGTAGTACTTGGATGGTGACCTCCTGGGAAGTCCTTGTGCTTCACCTATATGAGCATCACCTAGATGTAATGAAGTGTTCCATTTATTCTCATGAGAGATAGGTTCTTGTGAACCAATAGTCATGAAACATGGGTCAATGAGTTTAACTCAAAAAACTACATAGTTGAATCCTGATAGCAATATAATAATTTGACTTACTGTGGAAAATATCTCCTACTTATCTATTGGTGATCTCAAGGGGATTTCTAATGGATGGTTCATAAGGCACAAAACTTGATGAAGTTTTTGCAAATGGGGTTGCAAGAAGTGGGCTTACCATGGAGGAAACTTTGTAGTTAAGCGTGCTCAAACTAGAGTAGTACTCAAATGGGTGACCTCCTGAGAAGTTCCAGTGCTTCACCTCTATGAGCATCACCTAGATGCACTGAGTGCTAAGTGGTCTATTAATTATCATGAGAGATGGGTTCTTTTGAACCACTACTCGTGAAACATGGGTCAATGAGTTTGAATAAAAAGATACATAGTTGAATCATGATAGCAATATCATAATTTGACTTGTTGTGGAAAGTATCTCCTAATTATCAATTGCTGAGCTCAAGGGATTTTATTATGAATGGTTAATAAGGAAAAACACTTGATAAAGGTTTTGAAAATGAGGTTGCAAGAAGAGTGAGCTTAACCATGGAGGGAACTTTGTAGTTAAAAGCACTCAAGATGGAGAAGTACTAGGATGGGTGACCTACCGGGTTGTCTCGATGCTTCACCTCTGTGAGAATCACCTAGATGAAATGAGTGCTAAGTGTTCCATTCATTCTCATGATAGATGGGTTCTTGTGAACCACTACTCATGAAACATGGGTTAACGAATTTGACTCAAAAAACTACATAGTTGAATCCTGATAGCAATATCATAATTTGACTTGTTGTGGAAAGTATCTCCTACTTATCAATTGGTGAGCTCAAGCATATTTCTTATGAATAGTTCATAAGGCACAACACTTTCTAAAGGTTTTGAAAATTGGGTTGTAAGAAGAGTGGGCTTAACCATGGAGGAAAATTTGTAGTTAAAAGCGCTTGAGCTAGAGTAGTACTAGGATGGGTGACCTACAGAGAAGTCCCAATGCTTCACCTATGTGAGCATCATCTAGATGAAATGAGTGATAAGTTTTCCATTAATTCTCATGAGAGATGGGTTGTTGTGAACAACTACTCATGAAACATGGGTCAATGAGTTCAACTCAAAACTACATAGTTGAATCCTGATAGCAATATCATAATTGACTTGTTATGGAAAATATTTCCTACTTATCAATTGGTGACCTTAAGGCACTTTGTAATGAATTTTTATTCCTAGAAAGCTATTTTCTAAAATCTATTTGAGGTTGACATTCCTTCTGAATACCCCCACATTTTTTTTTGAAATATGAAGAATTACATTAACGTCCCCTCCAATTATAATATTATAATTATTATAGGACATTTTTCTAGAAATAAATTGTCCAACTGATGTGATAACCTCTGCTTATTAATGGTAGATACTATCCCATTAACATTAATAAAAAAATTGAGGTCCTCTGACAAATTTTGCACCAAACCCCCTTGTATGTTATTGTTTCCTGCCAAATACTCAAATAAAACTTTTATTGAGTCCCAAAGCACTAGAATACCACCTAAGGCCCCCAAAGCTTCCACTAACTACATTTTCCATGAGCCTATATATTTTGGGAACTTTTCCATATCTTCTTTGTTCAATATTTTTTCTTGCACTAAGATGATCTCATCTTTGGAAGAGAAAATACAACACTTAAGTAAATATTTCTTATAAGGGGCATTAAGTCCCCTAACACTCTATGTTAGAATAATTATAACTCTGTGGGCAGGTTCTTACCCTTCCCATGTGCAAATAATGAAGTAAGTTTGGCTTGATTTGTAGATTCCCTATCCATATTTCTTAGATTTGCAAAATATTTCCTTCCCCTTTTATTTTTCAGAAGATTTACCACAAACAGGTTTTCTCTCAAGGTAGATAAGACTTGTCCCCGACCCAAAGTTACCCCTGCCTGATATAACATAGAATTTTCTAGCAATTCCTCATCTACCTTGGGGGTAAATTCACTCTTGTCATGTTCTCCAAGTTATAAGAGACTGTGAATCAAACCCTATTTTAATTTCTAAAGTTGAAACTCTTCTACCTCACTGGTTTCTGAGATCCCAAACAGATCATAAAATGCCAACAATTCCAAGGATATACTCTTATCTATTTTTTCTAGCATAAGCTCCTGAATTGTTTCTAATGGATTTATTGCTATAGGGGTTAAAAATAAATCTTTCCTACTTCTAGAAAACTTTGAATTCCCACCTCCTAGATCATGAGCATCGATATGATCATTTTCTTTCCCTTCTTATAGAAAAAGGATAGGGGACCTGGAATCCCTTCTAGAAGGCAAAAACTGGGATCCCTTGCTAACACGTTTCTCCTTCAATCTCCTGGACCTCCAAATAAAAAGATTTAAACTTAGAGGAGTAATGAAACCGTCATCTTCTACAAACTCTTGAGTCTTTTTAATCTTGTTTGTGCTACCTAGAGGTCTTCCCCTTCTAGAATTTTTTGGAATCACTGTTTGATCCCCCAAAAACTCCCCTCTAAAGGCTCTAGATTAATCCCTTGGTTCTCTCCAATTACTTGTTCTGTTATTTTTTTTCTAAAATATCACTTTGAGTGTTTTCAATGCATTTTTGAACAAAATTCTCCAATTTCATCTCAGTTGCCTTTATCCTTTCAAATAGTATGATGCATTCCAGTCTGACCACTTTAGTATTTGCCTCTAAAAATGTCCCTTCTATAAATTGTAGATAATTATCTGTATCCACGCTTTCTTGTGTCAGTTTTATACGTTTAAAAGATTGATCTTCTTTATCATATAATGCTCCTTCCCTCTGCACTTCTAAGGCTCATTTGTCCCCATTGCATGTTGTTGCAATGATATTCTCAATATGACTCTTACTAGAAGTTATTTCTTTTATCAATAAACTCTTATTTCTAATATATAAAAAATATCCATGGGTTTCAATTTTAAGAATAGGAGGTAGTTCCATCATGACAGGTTACAATGGGGTGCATTATGTTGTAAAACCTCTAACAAATCTGCATCGAAGCTACCCCCTTGTATTGGAACTTTAAGAGTTGTTATGGTCTGATCATTTCCTTCCACAACACCTTTAGTGAAACTATGATTAAATTTGAGCTTTTTATATTTGAAATTCCCTGATATTTTTGAGGGCCACCTAAAAGAGCTAGGATAAATAAACTTTCACCCCTCACCATTATTCCTTCGCAATACTATAGAAGTCATAGTTCTCCCTGGGTGATCAAATTTTACTACTCTTCTCCAAATTTCTTATGTCTCTTCTTTATGTAGGGAGAACAACCACTTCAAATCAACCCTTATTCTAGCTCTTGTGATTGTGAATATGAAATCTTCAAAAGTTCAAAATGCAAATGTTCAATTTCTGGAAAAAGGACGAAGTTTTCCATTCTATCCTGAGAGGTATGAGGCAAGTTAGGACTTTGTAACCAAGGGTATTTACCAAAATGAACCTCATAAATACTAGAGTGTAGGTCTAAACAACCTATTGCAACATGATCTGGAAGATGACAATGACTATAAATTGAGAAAGGACCTTCAAAGACCCCAATCTTGTTTGACATATTTAAAAACCTTCTGTGTCTATTCTCATTCCGCATGGAGGGGATGAAAATTCTCCTCCCTACCCTAAAATGATCTTCTTGCACTCTTTTTCCTACCCTAAGGTTTGAGATATTTATTTAAAAGGAAGGGGTGTTGTATATTTTTCCCTGATTTGATTCCTTGAAATGCAATGTGTCTCTTTTGTTCTATTTCTAGAACTCTTTGTCAACCCATGTTCCCTTTTGATAAACCCACTGTGGAGTTCTGTTATAGATTACAAAACCTTCAACAAGTGTTGTTCCTTATGAACCATTCATTAGAAATCCCCTTGAGAATAACCTAAATAAAATGAGTGTTAAGTGTTCGATTCATTCTCATGAGAGATGGGTTCTTGTGAACCACTACTCATGAAACATGGGTCAATGAATTTAACTAAAAAAAATACACAGTTGAATCCTGATAGAAATATCATAATTTGACCTGTTGTGGAAAGTATCTCCTACTTATCAAATGGTGATCTCAAGGGGCTTTCTTCTGAATGGTTCAGAAGGCACAACACTTTCTAAATGTTTTGCAAATGAGGTTACAAGAAGAGTGGGATTAATCATGGAGGAAACTTTATAGTTAAAAGCGCTCGAGCTAGAGTAGTACTAGGATGGGCGACCTACCGAGAAGTGCCGATGCTTCACCTCTATGAGAATCACCTAGATGAAATGAGTGCTAAGTGTTCCATTAATTCTCATGAGAGATGGGTTCTTGTGAACCACTACTCAAGAAACACGGGTCAATGAATTTGACTCAAATAACTACACAATTGAATCCTGATAGTAATATCATAAATTGACTTGTGGAAAATATTTCCTACTTATCAATTGGTGAGCTTAAGACACTTTCTAATGAATGGTGATTCCTAGAGACCTAGTTTATGAAATCTATCTGAGGTTGAGGTTCCTTATGAATACCCAAACTATTTTTTTTGAAAGATGAAGAATTACATTAAAGTCCCCTCTGATTATAATATTATAATTATTACAGGATAGTTTTCCAGAAAGAAAGTATCCAAATGATCTCATAGCCCCTTCTTTTTAATGGTAGATACTGGCCCATTAACATTAATAAAAAAAAATGAGGTCCTATGACAAATTTTGCACCAAACCTCATGACTTGTTATTGGCTCTCGCCAAATGCTCAAACAAAACTTTTCTTGAGACCCAAAGCACAAGAAGACCACCTGAAACCCCAAAATTTTCCACTGAATGTATTTTCCATGAGCTTATCTCTTTTGGGAACTTTACCATATCTGCTTTGTTTAATTTTGTTTCTTGCACTAAGATGATCTCATCTTTGGAAGAGAAAATACAATGCTTAAGTAAATATTTCTTGTAAGGGGTATCAAGTCCCCTAACATTCCATGTTAGGATAATCATAAATCTATGGGAAGGTTCTTCCCCTTCCCATGTGCAAATAATAAAGTAAGTTTGGCCTGATCAGTAGATTCCCCATCCATATTTCTTATATCTGCAAAATATTTCCTTCCCCTTTTATTTTTCATAAGATTTACCACAATCAGGTTTTGTCTTGGTAGATAAGACTTGCCCCAAACGCAAAGTTACCCTTGCCTGATCTAACTCAAAATTTTCTAGGAGTTCCTCATCTACCTTGGGGGTAAATTCACTCTTGTCATGTTCTCTAGGTTCTAAGAGATTGTGAATCAAACCTTGTTTTAATTTCTAAAGTTGAACCTCTTCTACCTCAGTGGTTTCTAAGATCCTGAACTGATGCAAGAGCATCTTGGGTCATTGGAAATCCTGCCAAACCAAAAAGATGTTTTCTTTTGTTCTTTAATTTTTTCTCTGTCGCTCGGGTTCTGTCTCTCGGGCATGCTTGTTTCTGCTGCTCGGGCATGCCTGTTCTGTTGCTCAGGTTTTGTTTCTGACGCTCAGTTTCTGTTGCTCGGGTTTCTCTTCTGATTATTTGGTTTTGTTCCCTTCTTCTCAGGCATGCTCATTTATGTCGCTCGGGTTGGTCTTTTATTTGCTTGGGTATGCTCTTACCAAAGGTTGCTGATTTTCGTTTATCTTCTTCCCGTGATGCTTATTTTGGGAGTTGGCTCTTTGGCCAACTTCTTCATTTAATTTCCATTGCTAAATTGATTTGGGGTCTGTCATTGGGATATGTGTGGACCTATATCTTGGTCTCTCTTATGGATTTGAGTGTCAGCTTCCTTGTTGGATCCTTGTATATATTTGGTTCATTGTTCTTAGTTTAAGGTAGTAGTTTTTGGGTAGCACTTAGAAGAGAAAATATTTGAAGGGGATCTGTGACCTCACATGTATGAAGCTTAAATTGTAATTCATTGAATATCTGGCCTAAACCAGGAAGGCCTTACAACCTGGAATGTAATGAGTTTGATCAATTAATGGAAAAGGGATCTATGTTTTTTCTTCTCTCATTGTGTGTTGTTGTTTCCGCATTGTCTTGGCAAGCTGGTTAGGTAGTTGGGAGTTCCCTTGGCCCCATCTTCTTTCCTGCCTTGTGTTAGGTGGTATCAGAGCATTGGTGAGATCTAAGTTCCTTCTTTTAAACCCTAACCATAGTTGGTGATATCGTTGTGGGGTAGTAGATTGCGATCTGACCTACAATTGCAGAGGGATTCACAATGGTTAGTGGGAGAGGAAATCTAAATCCAAGTCTAGCTGATATGCTTAGACAGATGGCTACAAGATTGGAATTTTTTGAGATAGCCCAATGTAGAGGAAGAAATCTTGAAGATGTTAGTGATGATGAATTTGAAGAGGTTCAAGGTGAAGTTGCACCTGCACCTGTGATCTACCAGGAAGAAGAGAGGTTCCTGAGAGCCTTGACAAGTTTGAAATCCACACCTCAGTTTAATCCCCCTGAGTATAGTGGAAAATTGGATTCTGATGAGTTGATAGATTGGATAACAGAGATGGAAAATTATTTTGAATATGAGAATGTATCTGAGGATAAGAAGGTGAAGATTTCAAGCACAAAGCTGAATGATCATGCATCCTTATGGTGGGAACATCTGCAATTGGATTGGAAGAAGAAAGGTAAAGATAAAATCAAGGTATGGGATCAAATGGTAAACAAATTGAAAGACAAGTTTCTACCTTATGATTATCAGATTAACCTAGTTCGGAGAATGCAAAGTTTGAAGAAGAAAGAAAAATTAGTAAAATACTACACTGAGGAATTCTACAGATCTGGACATGTTGAAGATTAAGTGGAAAGAACAACAAGATATTTGAATGGCTTGAGAATTTCTATACAAGATGAGATTAGTTTGGTCAAGATGGAGAGCATTGAGGAGGCATATCAATTTTCCCTAAAAGCTGAAGAGAAGTTTAACAGAAGATAGGAACAAAGATAAAGAGGTAGAGGTGGTAGATTCCCTAGAGGAAGAGGTAGATATCATGGTGAAAATAGTAGATCTGAACCAGACAAGTCAATTTCAGACACATCTCAAGACAAAGGACAGACTGAATGGAAAGGTAGTAGTTCATATTGAGGAAGAGGCAATTAATCAAGAGGTGGTTATAGCAGAAGAGGGTTCCAAGTAACTTGTTACAATTGTGGTGAAGAAGGACATAAATCCTTTGAGTGTACACATGCAAACAAGAAAGTTGGCAGTAGCAGAAATGCATTGGTACAAGAGGAGTCACCTAATGAACCTTAAAGTAATCTCATGATCCAAACGATACTATGGAGTGAAAAGGATAAGAAAGATCTAATCAGGAAATTTTTGTTCAAGACCAGATGTAGAGTTGTAGACAAAGTTTGGAAGGTGATTGTTGATAGTGGAAGCTCAGAAAATCTGGCATCTGAGGAAATGGTTGCAAATTCACAGTTGGAGAGGATGAAACATATGAAACCATATCAGATCTCATGGATCAAGGATGAGCATACATTAATGGTGAGTGAACAATGTTTTGTGAATCTAAAAATTGGAAAGTATTATGATAAGGTGTTATGTGATATTATGCCTATGGATTGTTGTCATATTTTGTTGGGTAGACCTTGGCAATATGGTAGACATGTTATACATGATGGAAGATTGAATAGATATTCTATTTGGGTTGATGGTAAGAAGAAAATATTGTTACCTTTGGTTGAAGAATATGTTGGTGAGTTATGTACATCTTTGAAATTTTGTCTGATAGAAGGTAGACAGTTTTTTAAGGATTTGAAAAGAAATGATATTTGTTATGCTTTGATTCCTAGCAAACCGATTAAGAATGTAGAAGATGAAATTCCTAAAGAAGTTGAGAAGTTACACACTTAGTACAAGGAGCTAATTTTAGATAATGTACCTGATGGTTTTCTACCAATGAGAGATATCAGTCATTGTATGGATCTAATTCCCAGAGCTAGTTTACCAAACAAAGCACTACATAGGTTAACAACTACCGAGAATGAAGAGCTTAACCGACAAGTTCATGAATTGTTGAACAACGGTCTGATCTGAGAAAGTCTGAGTCCATGTGCAGTACTTGTTGTGTTGGCACCTAAAATGAATGGAGAATGGAGAATGTACACCGATTCCACATCAATCAACAAGATCACAGTAAAGTATAGGTTTCCTATATCGAGAATGGATGACATAATGGATTGTTTGAGTAAAGCAAAATATTTTACCAAAATTGATTTGAAGAGTGGATATCATCAGAATAGAACCAGAGAAGGTGATGAATGGAAGACTGCTTTCAAGACAAAGGAAGGTTTGTATAAGTGGTTAGTTATGCCTTTTGGTTTAACTAATGCACCGAGTACATTTATGAGGTTAATGAATGAAGTTTTCAAGAAATTCTTGAATAAATGTGTGATTGTATATTTGGATGATATTCTGATATTCAGTAAAACTAGAGAAGAGCATTTGATGCATATAAGACAAGTGTTGCAGAGATTGAAAGAGGAAAAGTTGCTGATAAATCTGAAGAAATGTTCCTTCATGAAAGAAGAGCTTGTGTATTTGGGCTTTGTGGTTTCAGCTGATGGTTTAAAGATGGATCCAAAGAAGGTTGAGGCTATACTTAGTTGGCCTACACCTGAGAATGTCACTGAGGTAAGATCATTTCATGGATTGGCAAGTTTTTACAGGAAATTTATCAAAAATTTCAATTCTATTTGTAATGCTATGACTGAGAAAATGAGAGGAGGCAAAAGAGAATTCAAATGGACACATGGAGCTGATAAGAGTTTTGAGACTTTGAAACTGAAAGTTGTTGAATTACCTGTGTTAGCCTTACCTAATTTTAATAAGGTATTTCAAGTTGAATGTGATGCAAGTGGAAGTGCAATTGGAGTAGTGCTGACTCAAGAAGGTAAACCTGTTGCTTTCTTTAGTAAAAATTTGAATGATGCAAAAAGGAAATATTTTGTCTATGATCAAGATTTCTATGCTATTGTGCAAGCTATGAAGAAGTGGAGACATTATTTGATGCCAAATGAATTTGTGTTGTATACTGATCATAAGGATTTACAATATTTGGATAATCAAAATAAGTTGAATTAGATACATATGAAATGGGTAGAGTATTTGCAGAGCTTTACATTTGTGATTAAGCATAAGAGTGGAGTTTCTAATAGAGTTGTTGATGCATTGAGTAGAGGGAGATCTTTGTTGACTAAAATGCGAATCGAAGTTCTTGGTTTTGATGACATGAATAATTTGTATGAAAGTGATCCTGATTTTTCAGCACAGTGGAGAGTGTGCATAGAACCTAATTCAAATCAATCAAGTATGAAGAGTATTTCATTTAGGAAGATATATTGTTCAAAGGTATTTGGTTATGTATACTGAGAGGATCAATGAGAATTAATTCGATAAAAGAAAAACATAGTAGTGGATTGGTAGAACATTTTGGTATTGATAAAATATTGAGTTTGCTAAAGGAGAGGTATTTTTGGCCTCAGTTGTATAAGGATGTTCAGAAACTTTTAAGAAGTTGTGGAGTTTGTCAAGTTGCAAAGGGAGTAAGTCAAAATACTAGTTTGTATATACCTATTACTATTCCTGAGAAACCTTGGAGTGATATCAACATGGATTTTATTATTGGCTTACCTAGGACAACGAGAGGTAATGATTCCATATTTGTGGTTGTGGATAGATTTTATAAGATGACACATTTCATACCATGTAGGAAAACATTAGATGTAGTACATATAGCAGATTTGTTATTTAAGGAAATTGTCAGATTGCATGGATTACCAAGGAGTATCATCTCTGACCGAGACAGTAAGTTTGTAAGCTATTTTTGGAAATCACTTTGGAAGAATTTGGATACTGAGTTAAATTTTAGTTCTACATTTCATCCACAGGCTGATGGACAAACAGAGATTGTAAACCGAAGTTTGGGTAATTTATTGAGATGCCTAGTTGGAGACACACCAATAAATTGGGATTTGATGTTGGCACAAGCAGAGTTTGCATACAATAGTTTAGTGAATAGAAGTACTGGAAAGACACCTTTTTAGATTGTTCATGGCACACAACCAAGAGGTATATCAGATTTGAGAGATATTGTTAGTGAAGAGAAAAGAAGTGCTGAAGAAGAAGAATTTGCAGAATTTACGAAGACATTGCATGAAGATGTAAAACAGAAGCTGGAGAATAGTAATCAGAAATACAAAGATGACACAGACAGATCAAGAAGACATAAAAAATTTGAAGTTAGTGATGCTGTAATAGTTCATTTGAAGAAAGGAAGGTTTCCTATTGGAACATATGGTAAGCTAAAGATGAAGAAATTTGGTCCTTGCAAAATACTGAGAAGATTTGATAGTAGAAATTCTTATGAAGTTGAATTACCTGATGACATGGATATATCACCTATATTCAATATTCCAGACCTGTATGAATATCATGAACCTGATGAAGACGTGACAATATCAAGTGATTATCCAAAGAAGCAGACAGAGGAAGTTGAAAAGATTTTGAAATAAAGAGCTGGAAGAAGCACAAGAGGAAAAAAATACATGGAGTATCTGGTAAAGTGGAAAAATAGATCGATTGAGGACTCATCTTGGATTTCTCAATCTAAGTTGGATTCATTTCAGGTTAGACCTGATACATGATTCGTGGAATCATTTCTATTTACCCCAGGTGTCTGATGCAACAACATTTTGGGTCATTGGCAATCCTGCTCAACCAAAAAGATATTTTCTTTTGTTCTTTAATTTGTTCTCTGTCACTCGGGTTCTGTCTCTCGGGCATGCTTGTTTCTGTTGCTCGGGCATGCCTGTTCTGTTTCTCGGTTTTTTTTTTTTTTTTTTCTGACGCTCGGGTTCTATTGCTCGGGTTTCTCTTTTGNTCCCTCGGGTTCTGTCTCTCGGGCATGCTTGTTTCTGTTGCTCGGGCATGCCTGTTCTGTTTCTCGGTTTTTTTTTTTTTTTTTTCTGACGCTCGGGTTCTATTGCTCGGGTTTCTCTTTTGACACTCATGTTTTGTTCCCCGCTGCTCGAGCATGCTCATCTCTGTCACTCGAGTTGGTCTTCTGTTGCTCGGGTATGTTCTTACTAACGATTGCTGATTTTCGGTGATCTTCTGCCCGTGATGCTTATTTTGGGAGTTGGATCTTTGGTCGACTTCTTCATTTAATTTCCATTGCTGAATTGATTTGGGGTCTCTCATTGGGATATGTGTGGACTTAAATTTAGGTCTCTCTTATGGATTTGAGCATTGACTTCCTTGTTGGATCCTTGTATATATTTGGTTCATTGTTCTTAGTTTAAGGTATTAGTTTTTGGGTAGCACTTAGAAGAGAAAATATTTTAAGGGGGTCTATGACCTCACATGTATGAAGCTTAAATTGTAATTCATTGAATATCTAGCCTAAATCGGGAAGGCCTTACAACCCGGCATGTAATGAGTTTGTTCAACTAATGGAAAAGGGATCTCTGTGTTTTCTTCTCTCACTGTGTGTTGTTGTTTCTGCATTGTCTTGGCAAGCTGGTTAGGTAGTTGGGAGTGCCCTTGGCCCCATCTACTTGCCTGCCTTGTGTCACGGACAGATCATAAACTGCCTCTAATTCCAAGGGTATACTCCTATCCATCTTTTCTTGCATAAGCTCCTCAATTGTTTCTAATGGATTTATTGCTATAGGGGTTACAAAGAAATCCTTCCTACTTCTAGAACATGACTTTGAATTCTCGCCTCCTAGATCCTGAGCATCGATATGATCATTTTCTTTCCCTTCTTATAGAAAAAGAATTGGGGCATGGAAACCCTTCTAGAAGGCAAAGACTGAGATCCCTTGCTAACTTCTTTCTCCTTTAATCTCTTGGACCTTCTAATCACGAGATTTAAACTTAGAAGAGTCATGATACCATCATCTTCTAAAAACTCTTGAGTCTTTTTAATCTTGTTTGTGCTACCTAGAGGTCTTCCCCTTCTAGAATGTTTAGGAGTCACTGTTTGATCCCCCACAAAACTCCCCTCTGAAGGCTCTAGTGTAATCCCTTGCCGCTCTCCAATTACTTGTTCTGAAATTTCTTCTAAAAGTTCACTTTGAGTGTTTTCAATACATTTCTGAACAAAATTCTCCAATTCCATCTCAGTCACCTTTATCCTTTCAAATAGTATGATGCATTCCAATCTCCCCACTGTAGTATTTGCTTCTAATAATGTCCCTTCTACGAATTGTAGATAATTAACTGTATCCACACTTTATTGTGTCAGTTTTATACCTTTAAAAGATTGATCTTCTTTATCATATAACGCTCCTTCCCTCTGCACTTCTAAGGCTCATTTCTCCCCACTGCATGTTGTTGCAAAGATATTCTCAATATGACTCTTACTAGAAATAGTTCCTTTTATCAATAAACTGTTATTTCAAATATATTAAAAATCTCTACGAGTTTCAATTTTCAGAATAGGAGGTATTTCCATCATGACAGGTTACAAAGGGATGCATTATGTTGTAAAACATCTAACAAATCTGCATCGGAGCTACCCCTTGTATTGGAACTTTAAGAGTTGTTATTGTCTGATCATTTCCTTACACACCACCTTTAGTGAAATTATGATTAAATTAGAGCTTTTTATATTTGAAATTCCCTAATATTTTTGAGGGCCACCTAAAAGAGCCAGGATAAATAAACTTTTAACCCCTCACCATTATTCCTTCCCAATACTCGAGAAGTCATAGTTGTCTCTGGGTGATCAACTTCTACTACTCTCCTCCAAAGTTCTTATTCTCTTGTTTATGCAGGGAAAACAACCACTTCAAATCAACCCGTATTCTACCCTCCATTAGTACAAATAGGTCTATAATCCATGATTTAAAATCCCCCAGACCTAAAATCTTGGTAGTAAGAAAAGAGCCCACTTGAATCGTGACGTGTGCCCCCTGATTTAGGCTCCTTTGATTGTGAATTTGAAATCTTCAAAATTTCAAAATGTAAATGTTCAATTTCTGGAAAACCCACTGTGGAGTTGTGTTATCCGGCATGGTAAAAACTCCTTTGCCTTTCTCTGAATCCAGCTTTGCAAATTTCAGAAAAGCCTTGTTCACCCATCTACCCTTTTCAAACACCCACTGCTCACTGCCATTGCCAATACCTCTCAAAGTCCAAGATAGACGATCGTTCCTCCTTCTCAGAATGACATTCTTACCTGCTCTCCACATCGTTGTTTCAGAGCCTTTTTTTTAAGATTTTTAGTTATTAATTTATTATAAAAAAAATTTAATTAAATAATGAAGATTAAATATAAATATATTAAACATAGATATATTACTTATTTATTCGGGGGCTATCTGCTGCTATTACTTCATATAGCAGCAGATAGCCCCCGAAGATTTTTAGTTATTAATTCATATAGCACTATTTTTATATATCTTAATTGAACACTTTTATGGATTATTTGTTAAAATAATACAAGAAATAATGTACAATCACATTTTAACTCAATCCTGTTTAATTAAGAGATTTATTTAAATTGTAAATTTCAATTTTAATTTAATTTAGTTTTTAAAATATATTAATATTTATTAATTTGAAATGTCTCCACCATCTAAAATGTGCATCTCTACTATATGTTTATTGAACTATCTTTTAAATTGTTGTTATTATTGAAGACAATAAATATTTCAAATGCAAACTTTCTTTTCTCTCCTTCTTAAAGACCACACACATTTCAAATGCCAAGTGATATGTACAAAAGGGTGGAGGGCATAACCTCGTATATAATACCTTCTTGTTCAATAGTCTATTTGACTACCCTCCTCCAAGTTTAAAGCAATTCTACATGTTTCAACCTTTGCATATATAATTCCCAATATAAATCCTACAAAAAACAAATTAGAAAACAAACTTATTTATACATTTTAAGAGTTCAAAGTATAATTTCCAAACTCGAGGCCTCCCAGCATTTCATTGCAAAGTTTACTATTTATTTTTTAATACATCCAACTCTTTTCTAAAGTTTAAACAACTCTGTCAAATGTTGACAAGAACTTCGTTGCTTTGCAACCTTGTTTATAATAATTTGAACATTTCAATATTATTACAGTATTTAAAAAATTAGAAACATTTATATCCTTTGTTTTTAAAATATTCTAAATAAATTTATATTTTATCATAAATATTCTAAAATGACATATATTTATATTATAAAATATATAAAATAAATTACAATATCAATTTTTTCGATCTCTTAATAATCTAAATTGTAAAAATATAAGATGTCAATCTATTAGCTCTAAAAATATATATATTCAAGTTATCAGCCCATAAGTAATAAAATGACTATTTACACCATCAAATTCCGAACTTACTCTAAAAATACAATTTTATTTCTATCTCAATATATTCATAACAATAGACAATAGCAGCAACTACATTACTCTCATATTTCACGACCAGCTTTCAACCATTTTCCAAAGTAAGTTATGGCAACTACATTTGTCCTCTAATATCTCAGAGTTCCTAAAATTGTTTGCGTTCCTCTACACCATAATTCTATCAAGTTGCACTAAAACATTTGTAATATTATAAAACAATATTCAAATTCATAGCGATCCCCTTGATATGTATATAATCATCGAGCAATGATACAACCATCATTAAACAATCTGCTAGTCTGTAGATAATTATATCAAATATTGCTTTTGTTTCACTGCCTGGCAATATCTTGATAGTTTTTTTTGCTTCCTTTTTGTTTACTTTACCTTGTATATGTGCATTCCAAACACATAATAAGAAGGCTGAATCTGATGCCCATTTTTAAAAACAAGGCTGCAAAAATGTAATGTTTGAAGGTTATTTATATTTTGCTACAAAAATTGTAAATTTGAAATAATTTTTATTTATGATAAAGGGTTCAATATATCTATGAGAAATAAAACAATGTAATTGATTTTAGAGTTTTTAATTTATATTTTTGTAGTTTTTAAATAATATTATTTTATAATAAATACAATATTAGTATATTTAAATATAATAAAAATAATTAAAGTAGCACTAAATAAATTAACTTAATTATCTTATAATTTTTTTAATCAAAATAGGTGAACCTTAATTATCTAACAATTATTTTATTCATACTATACCACTATTATACTTATATTAATATTTTTTAATGTGATATTAATATATACTATTTTTTCATTTTTTAAAATTATATCTTATATACATAATATTAGCCCAATAAAAAGTTGGGTGAACCTTAATTATCTAACAATTATTTTAGATATATTATATAATTTATTTATAATTCAAATTAAAGATTTAAAAAAATAAAAAATAAAAAAATAAAATAAAATAATAATTGAGGGTACGATTAACTTTTAGAGTGCTGCTTTTTTCGCTGACGACACTGACGACGCTGCAAGTCTGAAATTCCCGCATATTCGAAGAGATCCTGCCCTTTCCGACCATGGTGGCGAGCGACGGTGGAGGTTCACCGGCGACTCCCGGCAATGACGGACATCCAGGTGTGTTCTCTCCATTAAACGCATTAGATAGCATGGAATTTAATGTTAGTCCTGGCCTCGGCCCTCCTCCCGATCCCGTACCCTCCTCGCATGCGAGCGGACTTGAATGCCCGTCCGATGGCAATAACACTACCT
>MU225228.1:1320882-1339796 GCA_018584345.1 Thuja plicata
CCCTGCCTCGTACTCTTTTTTTTTGCTGCCTCTATGAGGCCCGGACCTGATTACGCCTAACTGTATATTTTGAAATCCTTATTATTAATACAAAAAAAAAAAAAAAAAATTGTAATCTATAATTAAAAAATGTTATATTAATTTAAAATATTAAAAAAATAAAATATAGATATATTTTTATTTTTAAAATATAATATGAAATATTTTAATTTTTGAAAATTCAACTTATAGTTTATTATAAATTTGAGGGGGGTTTTGATTAAAAACATTTTTGAAAACCTTATAGTTTATTATAAATTTGAGCAGGGTATTAATTTTATAAATATGTTTTGTTAAAAATCTTGCAACTTTACTTTAATTATTAGAAATATTTTTGAAATATAATAACTAATTATATAGATCTTATAATTTCAAATTGCTTGGTAAAATTTCAATTTTTCCAAAAGATTTGAAAAAGCGAATCCGTTTTAAATGAAAGGGACACAACCCTTGTCTCAACATACTGCAATTGCTAATTATATATCTCCATTAATTTCTCTGTTGACAACCATCCATCCATCTAACTTGTTGGTGAAGTGATTATAGTTTCCAGACTTCCGTTCTTTGCAGAGCGCTTTTTTTTTCACAGTATTACTTTTAGGTATGTGTTTCAAAATAACATAAATTATGGCCTCGTATATACAATCAAAATTATAAAATAATATATATAGATGACATTTTAAAATAACATATAAACAGTATCTTGAATGTAACTGTTCAACTTTGTATAATATTCACAACTAAAATATTGATCAATAATTGTTTACAAAATTTGCTAATTCTTTGACTGGGTTTTTAGAAGTTAAGAGAAATATGGGAAAGGGAATGAAGGCAAAGGGCAGTAAGAAGCAGGTAAAATCTTAACCTTTGTAAAAATTAAAGGAATGCAAAAGTAACATGGTAACTGATAGTGGGGATTGTATAACAAATTTGCAGGGCCTTAGCCAACAAACACCCATAACAGTAAATGCAAAAGATGACAGCAAAAGTAATGAGGTGACAAATTTGAAAAGCCTGAATGAACTTGTACTGACTACAAATATCAATGATAGAAAAGAAATAGATGAGTTGAAAAACAAATTGAAAATGTGTGAAGATTCCAATAACAAATTGGAAGGAGAATTGAAAGAATTGAATAATAGAAATGAGGAATTAGATGCCAAAATGACTGAAAATGGCTGCCTTTGGGATACTTGTAAGGCGAATTTAGAAGGTACAATAGTAAATATGCAGAAAAAGCTTAATGAAACAAAGATTCTGGCCCACAATAATCAAGTCTTGTGTAATGAAATAAGTAGAGAAAAAAGTGAGCTGGAAAATAATTTTAATGAATCCATCAACGAAGCTAAACAATTAAAGGAAAAGTTGGGTGAAGCAGAGCACTTATGGGATATAGGCAAAAGAGAATTAGAAGTCACAGTTACAAAACTGCAAAATGAGGTGAAAGAAGCGAGAGTGTTAAGGGAGAAGCATGAACATTTGTGGTCTCAATCACAACATGAAAAAGCTTAGTTGGAATATGGACGTAGCCAATCCATCGATGAAGCAAAACAATTAAAAGAGAAATTGGGTGAAGATAAGTACATGTGGGATGCTTGTAAAGGAGAATTTGAAGTTACAATTTGAAATGAGAATGTTAAGTCAGAAGCATGGAGATTTGTGGTCTCAATCAATACAAGAAAAAAATGAATTGGAAAACATTCTTATAGGGCTACAAAATGAACTTGAGAAAACAAAGATTTTGAGAGTGAAAGACCAAGAGCTGTGTAATGTACTACAAAATGAAGTTGATGAAACAAAGATTTTGAGGGCGAAAGACCAAGAGCTGTGTAATGTGCTAAGAGAAGAAAACGGTCAGTTGGAAAAGACTCTTCTAGAGATACAAAATGAACTTGATGAAACAAAGGTTTTTAGAGTGAAAGACCAAGACTCTGTTGCAGGGCTACAAAATGAGCTTGATTTGATGACTAATGAAGCAAGAAATTTGAGCCAAGAATATGTGGAATTGTGCATTGAATGTGAAAATTTGAAGGAACAGCTGGGAGATTATAAAGATATAGTGATCTCTATGGAAGATGAAACATGGAGTCTAATGTCTCTCTCAAAGAACAATGCAAAGACAGTGGAAGCCTTGCAAATTCAACTGCAGTTGATTACCCATGAACAAAATCATTTGACCAAGAAATATGAAGAATTGATTACTGAAAATGAGTCTCTGAAGTGGAAATTGGAAAATTATTATCATAGGCTTGATTCAGTAGAAAATGAGAAGAACTCACTTAGATCTATCTCTCCAAGGAGGGAGGAGGCTTTGGTTCAAGAAAATGGTTCGTTGAAACAGAAGGTCCATGAGCTTGAAAACAAGTTGGGTATATGGGCTAATGGTAATGATTACAAACAAGTTCCCACTGATGATTCAGGAATAGAGGAGAGGCAATTACTCACATCTCTATCGGAAACCAGTGATGAACTGATGGAAGATCTGGTTATAGAGAACATAACAGTGAAACAGGAAACCCTTCAGCTTGATCAAGAAAACCAACTATTACAAAAGGACATATTTGGTAAAAAGTTACTACCTCAAACAAAAATGATTGAACTTAAGAATGCAATCGAAGTGTTGGAAGAGATTGGAAGAAAAAATAGCAAATTACTGAAAGAAAATGGAGGTGTTGTAAGGGAAGAACAAGTGAAGAGAGAGGAAAGTGAGGAGGGTAGTGGGAGGGTTTCACATGGGAACCAAACAGCCTTTATTGGTAATTTGATGTCTTGCAAGTTCTTAAGTACTGAGTCTGGCACAAAATGTACACTTCTTCCTTCGTATGCACTACTTTGTGGATGCCATTATGGGTGGTTTGGAGGGATAGTATAAATAACCACCCTTTCTTTCAATTCTGTGAGAAATTTGAATTTTGTACTTTGAGACAATTTAAAGTTTTAGATCTAATATAAAATCTTATATGTCTATTCTGGGTTCACAATTTCCTTGGTGGGATTGGGTTTTGAATCAGTTCTATACTTTATACTGTTTTCAGTATTTTATATATAAATCCTTCGGCCCCTTATTGATAAAAAAAAAAAATCTTATATGCCCATTATACTTATTCAATTCTATAACCAACAATTTGATCTTACAATTTATATCAAAACTTCAAAATGTGATGCAGATCAACAATTGAGTAGCTTTAATGAGTGCCGATTGTTACAGCTGTAGAGTAAGTCTTAACCATTTTAATTATTTTAAAATCTATTATAAGAAACTTCCAACACTTTAATAAAATTAAAATAAAACAAACAAATGTCAAATTTTTCACAAGCAAACCAACAACTTTTAATGAATTAGAATAAAACAAAAATTCCTATAATCTGCAACAAGCTACGCACCAAACATGAAGTCCAAAAGTAGCTTCCTCAAACAAGATATTGTCTCCGATATTTTCACAACTAAATAAAATCCATTACAAATCTGAACAGAACACCTTTTTATCAGCATTACACCTCCATCTACAAACATTTCTTTCCATTGAAATTATAAAAGTTGGGTTCTATAATCTTTTCTTTTACATTTTTCTTCACGATCTTCAACTTTTCCACTTCAGCTTCCTCAGTTCCTGCTATTTCCTATGCATCTCATAATTCTCTTCATAGGATTCCATTCCTCCGACTTTCAAGTGTTTGGGATAGAAAATGATCCAAAATTGGGGCGTTTGGAAATTTTGTTTCAGATGTTAAGCAAAGAATTTCCAAAGCTATTTACAACATTACACTCAAAGTTAAACTAAAAGAGGGCTAAAAATTTTATTGAATACCAAAGAGAACAGAATAATAGAGGAAACAAAGAGCATTAAAGAGCTTTATCCTGGTCAACAAGTTGAGTCAGCTTATGAGATAAATCAGGGGGAAGCATCCTATGATCAACAATATTCCAATCCAGCGCATGCTCGGAAGCCCATTTAGCCAAGCAATCAGCCACACTGTTCCACACCCGAGGGATATGCATAAAAGACACAGATTCTATTGAATAACCAGAGCCAAATGCCAATCCACATCTACAAGGTTCCGTCTATTCAATAAATTCACTACCACCTGTGAGTCTGTCTCACAGGTAATTCTTTTCCAGCCACGTTGACAACACTGTTCCACTGCAACCAAGATAGCAAGGGCTTCCATGAGGTTATTTGTATGGTAACCTTTGTAGATAGAAAACAAAAACTGAACATCACCAGAGCTATCACGCCCAACTCCCCCAATGCCAGCCGGTCTAGGATTTCCCTGAGAAGAGCCATCAGTGTTGATTTTAAGAATGCCAACCTGGGGAGGAGTCCAGTGCCCCTCACGATTAACACGCTGAGAGCGCTGCCTGGCTCTATTTCCAGAGCGTCTGTGGGGTAGAGAGGGAGCGCCACCCTGAAGAGGAAAGGAAAGGCGTGAGTAAATACCAACATCTCCAGGGTCCAAACCTCCACAAAAGTCACATTTTGCCAGGAGTGTTTCATGAAGAGAATGAGCAATTTTCCCCCACACGTGTCTAGTCCCCAGCTGCACATCATGAAAGATCCTCCTATTTCTCTCAAGCCAAACATGCCATAAAATAAAGGAAGGGCCAATAGTCCAAGCAACTTGAAGAAAAGAGATCTTGGAAGGGGGATGGCCCAGACGGTCCCAGAACTCAGACAAGGAAGAAACATGCCAGCACGAGCATCCCCACACACTCCACCAGAAGTGCCAAATCTGCTTGACAAAGGAGCACTGGAAAAAAAGGTGGGAAACAGTCTCTTCACTATTGCGGCATAAGACATAGATGGAGGGCCCCTGGAAGCCTCTCTTGCAAAGATTCTCCCAAGTAAGACAACGATTGTAAACCAGATTCCAGAGGAAAAAGTTACACTTAGGCCAAGAAAAGCTATTCCAAGCTTTCTTTTGCCAAGAAACCTCCACCTCGCCAAACAGTTGCTTAGTCAGTGCAAGGTACCCTGAAGAAACAGAATACTTGCCAGAAGAAGCACCTCCCTTAGCCAAAACATCAGGTTCTTATAGAGAGCTGCACTCCCTAGAAGCCAAGATTTGAGAAAGCTCCAACTGATCCCCCAGAGAACCACCCGGTGGCCAATCAGAAGAATTCTTCCATCTGTAACCAACAGCAAGGCCCAGGTTATGAGCCTCCTTATACTGAGCCACCTTATTCCATCCAGCAGAAAGGAAAAAATCACAAAGAGGTTGTAAGTGCGGATGAGAGGACAAGAGAGGAGGATGCCCATTCCAGGAATCACTCCAAAATAGAGCCTCAGTGCCTCTATTACAGATCCAAAATAGACTTCTCTTCACCATGTGAGCACCAATCTTGAGGGTATTCCACACCATAGAGCCTCTTCCCTCAAGAGGAAACCTGGAAACATTTGAAGGTTCAACGCCAGGTAAATACTTGTGTGATAGGATACGGGCCCAAAGCTGAGACTGACTGGAACACCAACGCCAATAGAGCTTGGCAGCAAGAGCTTGACTACAGAGGATAGCAGAGCGAAGGCCAAGGCCTCCTTTCTTTTTTGGCCTGTAGACAGTATCCCAATTGATGAGGCTCCATTTAGAATTTTGCAAATTGCCGCTCCAAAGAAATTGGCGAGAAAGAGCATCAAATTCTTTAAGAAAACATGTCAGGGCAGCCTGAACCATGCTTCTGTATATAGGAAGGGCTTGAATCATAGATTGCAGGAGAGTCACCCTGCCAGCAGTAGAGAGCCACCTATGAGTCCAATGATTGACTTTTTGTCGAAGCTTGTCGAGCAAGCTCTACCAGAAAAGCCTGGGTTGTCTTCTCACCACAATAGGGACACCCAAGTAAGTCAGAGGGAGAGACTCAATCTGAAATCTCAGGATATTAGCAATCCTCCGCTGAATAGGCTTAGGAGTGTTGAAGAAAAAAATAGAGGAATTGTGGTCGTTGATTTTCTGACCTGAGGCAGCCAAATAAGTATCCAAAGTGAGCCGAAAGGCTTCAGCTTCCCGAATCCGAGCTCTCCCAGCAAGGGTAGTATCATCAACAAACTGGAGGTGGGAAAGAGTGGGCATACCATTTCCCCATCGCCAGCCATTAATCAGATTTTGGGACACATGAGAATTGATAAGTCTGCCAAGTCCCTCAGCCATAATGATAAACAAATAAGGAGAAAGAGGATCTCCCTGGCGAAGACCCCTAGAGGCCCCAAATAACTCAGACGGTTCACCATTAAGAAGGACCGAGAAGGAGGGAGTAGTAACGCAGCTCAAAACCCAGCTAACCCATTCTTGACTGAAGCCAAAAGCCAGAAGAACTTTCCGCAAGAAACCCCAATTGACTCTGTCATAAGCCTTAGCCATATCGAGCTTGATGAACATGGCGCGCTCTCTAGAAGTACTCATAGAGTGGATGGCTTCAGAAGTAATAACCACCCCATCCAAAATTTGTTTTCTAGCCACAAAACCCCCTTGTTCCTCAGAGATAACCATGGGAAGCCAAACTTTAAGCCTCTCCGCTAGGAGCTTAGTAATGATTTTATAGACCACATTACATAAAGCAATGGGCCGAAAGAAGTCCAGCTGATTAGCCTCTCCCTTCTTCGGAATAAGGACTAGGAAAGTACCATTCACAGTTATTGACAGACATTATTTTATGTTTAATTTGAATATACAAACATTTTTCAATAGCTTCCAAAAGTTGAAAATCAAGAATTTCCACCTTTATCTATAGGAATACAAAATAGAGTAAAATTTATCTACTAGAAATGATATACCAAGAATCAACCCAAATTCCAAGAAAAGACACTTCCAAAAACTAGTGCTTTGACCCCCTTTTTCCAACAACTTTACAGTCATCTATAATGAAATTATTTAATGAAGAAAACATTAGAATTATATGGTAGGGTTTTGAATAATAAGACAACATGTAATCCATTATTATTATATCAATGACATCAATAATCTAGTATAGGAGCTATATTATTCTGCCTCGTCATAATGAACTAATTTGATGAAGAAAACATTATAATTATATCATAGGGTTTTGAATAGTAAGACAACCTATAATCCATTATTATTATATCAATTATGCCATCAATAATCTAGTATGCCAGCTATATTATTCTGGCGTCATCATACCTCAACATATGCATTATCTTAAGAAGTATAATTGTTAGATATATCTTCATTTTTAAAAAAAATAATCATATCAAAATCTAGAAGTTAAATAAAAATAGAATCATCACCTTGTTATGGTCTAAGGAGCCAAAACCAATAATTTACTAGAGGTGTTGAGACCAGATTTGGAACAAATCTTGCACATAATTAGTTATAAGTATATTACATTAGTGAATTTCATCATATATGAGACTTATATAGCCTTTAACTATGCATTTATCAATTAAACAAATTAACCCAAAATTTAATCCAATATTTTTATCTAAAATCAAAGAGGAAGAATATGCTTTGTATACATATGACAATATAATTTTTCTAAAAAATTGATTGTTCTATAAAATTGTTCATAAATAATTTTAAATATTAATCAATTAAAATAAAAGTACTTAGACTTATAACTTATGTTCATTTGACTATGATATCTGACATCATTATATTAGAGGCCTAGGTTCTACTATTAAAATTATTATGTCTTGCTCAAAGTCATTTCATCTCAACATAATTGAGCCGAATTTATAGATTCTTATGACAAATATTATACTTTGGATTAATATTTGCATATATTTTTAGACCTACAATAAATGAATGGTGATATTAAGGAATACATTTATGAGCTTACTAGTTGATTTATTTCTTTTAAATATTGAGCCCTTAGATTTTAATTTAAAGGTTTCGCAACATTTATAACTAATCATATAATATTTTGAATAAGAACCATTCATCCTCAAGTTCTTCATAACTATGAGGACCAGTACCACTAATATATTTCTAGAGGGAGAGCAGCTAATTCAAGTGATTTGATTTAGATAGCTATTAGAAATAGTTAATGTTAAAAATTTGAAATGTTATATATCGATTTAATATTTTTTTAAAGAAAAGTGACCAAAGTCATTGAAAAGTTTTTTATTATTAAATTCATATAAAGAGTTTACAAAGTATGACATCTTAAGATCAAGACATCAATCATGATGTAGAATTCAGAAACTATAAGTTCCAACCATAATTGAAAAGGTAACCTAAAAAGTCGAAAAGCCACCAGCCACCCCAAGCTGGATAAACAAACAATATACATAATATCAAAATGTGAAGAAATGTATACATACCAACCAAGGATCATGAAACCAACAGTCACAAGTTAGTGGGTTTGCTATCACAAACCGCGAGATTGCATTGTTGCATAAGTCAGTTTCCATTTGCCTAGAAATTGAGAGTTTGTTGTCTCAAGCGATAGGTTTACATTGTTATCCAACCATGGGTTTGCACTCTCATAGTGTTACTCTACTAAAATTTCCAGAATTGGGTCTGCATTCTTGTCCTACATCTTTACACTTATCCAGATAATTCATTTATCCATTGAAGGGGGTGGATGGATTGGGTCCACACTAATACACAAACACAAACACAAACACATACTCCAAAAGTAGACACACAAATATTAGGAATCCATTTTCATTGCTTCACCAAAAATGTTTACATGAACCTCTTATATAGAGGGCTTTAGAATGCTCTAGAGATTATTACAGTCACAAAAGAAATGTGAGAAAACATATGGGAGTCGGTGGAAGAAGAGAATAGATTGAGGACGAGGAACTTCCAAATTTAATGTTAGGTTTGAGCACTTCACATCATTGGTGGAAGAAATTTCTAGACAGAGCAGTTAATGCAGATGGTGAAGTTGATGATAGAAATTAATATCTACCAACACTCACCGTAATTTATACCACTTGTTACATCAATGCAACATCACATAGATTATTCTAGAAAATTTGAGTATCTGGGTTTTCTTCCCTTCATTTTGACCACGAAAGTTGCGGCATTCAAATTCCTTTTCTCTAAAAAAAAGCCTCCTTCTATCTATTTCTAATGTCCATAACCAAGACTTCTGACACCACATTGATGGTGGGTAGAGGCATAATGAAAGCTATGTGCTACTACACAAAAAAAATTGATTTTTGTATTGAAGCTTGATGCCTTTCTCTCATTCTTTTCCCACTATTGTAATAGTCCTTCAAAACTTCAATCTACAACTCTCTTAAATCTTTCCAACTATAGATGTACTGCCTAAAATACTTGTTGTGCTTTTAAACTTTGCATTATTGCCATCATCTTTTACATACAAACTTTTATACTTGAACAATTTCTTGATCATACCTGTAATAGTTTGCCAATTTGATCCATAGCTCCATCCACAATCCATTTTCATGCAACCTATCATAGAATCCTTCTTGCGCTCTCTATTCCAACATGTGTTTTCATAATGACTCTTCGAACCACAAATAGTGCACAGATGTAAGTCTCAACATTTATCCTTTGTATGACCATTTCTATTACAATGTAAACATTGCACAATCTGCATTCCTTAAACTGATTCACTTGTAACTGTATCATTCTTTCTTCTCCTTGTGACATACCCAATGCCCTCATATTTTGACCTAATTATAGGCTCAATTGGGTTCTTCATTCCTTGCTCATTCTTTCCTAGTCCTTTGCCTTTTAAACCCATTCTTTACACAATCTTCAAACCAACATGTCATCAAAACAACTAAAAGCATTTGCATTATCATTGCACCTTATATGTTCATCACTACACTCTTTTTTACAAATAACTTCATAAAAATCACATTTATTAAATGCCAAATTCAAATCATTTGTACTACAAGAAGCATCATGAACTAATGGTTTTTACCTTAAACATTCAATCTCTACTTTCAACAAACAATTCTCCTCTTCTAATTTCTTCATTTTTTCCACTAATTCTTCATTTCTTTTCTTAATATCATTAAACAATTTTAATCTTTCTTCTAATTCCTTGTTCTTTTTATTAATCTCGTCAAACAATTTTAGCTTTCCCTCTAACTCTTTATTTTTCTCTGTAAGTTTGCATGATTCCTTCACTTGCCAATTATGTGCTTCTTCCACAAACTTTAAATTGTTTCTAGCTCTCCAATTGCCTCTATATAGACATGAGTTTTATTTAAAAATTTACAATTTTCTTCTGACTTCTCATTCATCATTACAAACCTTTTTTCTCTAGTTTCATTAATGTTTCTTTTAGACAATCCATTTCACAAATCAAATTTACATTTTCTTTTAAGGGTATGTGCAGGATCATGGTATGCCAAAAACTGGTGATGCGAAAAAATGAGCTTTTAACTCATCCAAAAGTGCACCCAAAAGTTTGTTGACTTTTAAGTAGGTCTAGGTGTTCGTACACCTAGCCAAGCCAAAAGCCAAAGCTAAAGCATTATCGGATATCCGATATTCATCAGTGAAAATATATTGTTGCCCGTGGCTGCATTCAACGTTTTCATTGTGAAAACGTTGAAGCAGCCAAGCAAGCAATATCGTATATCCGTTGGAAATCATATATCCAATTTTCTACAGTAAAGAGGTAAGCTAAATTTATAAGTTTCATTGTTATTTTTGGTTTTTGAATTGAAATTTGTAGTTTTTAAAAAAATAACTAGGGTTGAAATGATAAAAACTAGGGTTGAAATTGATATTCTTTATTCTTTATTGTTTTTGAATCAGACATGGATTCAAACCAATTATAACACTCTCCCAATGAGTCTGCAAACATCCAGAACCACCTCAAAACAATCCCCCACCTTCAGAAGACTAACTAGTCTCAAACCCTCGACCATTACTGGATCTCATAGGAGACAATCCAAATCAGCTTAGAAGATATCAGACCACATATGCTAATATCCCCACATTGCGCTTCATGTTTACCACGTTGAAATCCATTAGTGAAAGCATGGAGAAACTTACAGAGCAACACAATGTTGCACTTCTTTGGCACGAATCCATGCACGCCCAGTTTGATGATGAGCTTGGCTATGATGGTCTGGGAACAAGTGTCCTTGTATCATTCTTCTCAATTTGATCAAGTTCTTCATCCATATCTTTTACCCAATCTTCATCCTTGATTGCTTCCTTCACTATTTTAGGTTCGTACTTGGAAATCAAACAAGTACTTTCTCTGAGATTTCTTTTGGTTAGAACACCTGCATTCTTATCACCAATAATTTGATCAACAGAGTGATTCATCTTTACATACCTAGGTATCACCGGTTCAGGTCTAGGAGCTTCTTCTTCTACTGGTTGAATCACTTCTTCTACATTGTGTTGTGATGGTTCATGCACTTCCAATTCAATGTACACAATCTCTCAATCATCCTCTGTCACTTTCTTGCTTGAACCACCAGATTTCTCAAGGTATTCATCCACCTTCACATCACTTTCAATTATTTTCTTCTAAATCATCTTGGAAATTCTTATTCCTACTTAAGTCCGCTATATATGAATACTCTATTTGACAATTTATGCTTGGCATTTGAGAATTGAATATCTAGTATTGAATTAAATTCTCACCATTAGAGATCCTCCATTTCTGTTCAGACACAATTCTAACTCTCAACTCTTTTTTCTTATTGTTAACTGATTTTCCTAGAGGGCAGAAATAAGCCATATTTATACAAAAAGGCCCCCGTGTTAAGATTCATATTATCAAATCAATATCATATCATGTCTTTCTCTGAAGAGGATTATAATTAATTTCCCTCTCTTCTTCATTTTTCAAGAAATGTCCCCATGACATCTTTTGTTTTTGTAAATTCCAGTATAACATCCATAAAAATAATAGAAGATCCATTTTTTGTTTTGAAGTCCTTATATTTGCAATGTTTTCCTCTCTTACTGCCCTTATACTTTGTAATTTTAAAGATGTTCTTCTTTTATCTCTTTCCCTTATCCCCCCTTTCTTAAAAATAATTTTCCCATTTATATCCCACTTTTGGATATCTAGAAATAAGTAGTCTATGTCATTACTTCTACCAATTTCTAATCCTGAGTTATTAGCGTAAATAAGTATAACTCCCATAGAATTTCTTGTTGAATCACGTTGCTTTCCCAATGAGATGATGGAAATCTGCTGAAGGATATCTATTATAGGATATATCTTCTTCCACATAAATGATCTTTTGAACTCATTCACCATATTTAGATTTAAAAAAAATTTATATTGCATATCAGTGGATCAAAAAGTTACATGAGAGTTTGTACCATATTAAACGAGTTTAACTGAGAGCTGGAGAGATCACAGCTAGATCAAAAAAGGCTCAAAATATTACAATTACTATCATCACAGAGTTTATATGCAGGAAAACTTAAAACTACAAATTGTAGAGGTAGTATTATCCAGAGGGAACATCATGATCTCCATCTGACTCATTGGAGTCCAGGGATACAACATTATATCCAATAATCTTGAAGGGTGGCCCACCTTCTTCATTCCTTGTTGGAGGCATCTTCCCTTTCTTCACTTGCTTCAGGAAGTCAGCAAGCTTGTCATCAAATAGAGGACCAGGTTTCATGGTTGTATAGCCATGGGCTATGTATTTCTTGGTGATGGTGGTTTCTCCATCTCTCAAGATCTGAAGAAACTTACTTTCCTTCATCTTTATGATGGCTGTAACCTGCATAGAAACATCATAATAAATGAGTCTCCTTAGAGACTCAGTAAGATTCCTGCACTTCCCTACAAAAACATCATTATTACGAGCCTTCCAAATAACCCACAATATTATAGAGGAAAGAATAGACCAGAAGGTATTGCAATATTTTTTGTTGTTGATGCTACCAGAGATGATGTTAAGATTATCAAATTGTATACATGCAAGGCCAAACAACTTCCAGACTTCAGTTGCAAAGAAACATTCAAAGAAGACATGGAGAACTGACTCTGGATGCTTACAGAGTGTACATAGGTTTGGGTCTCCCCCCATATTTTTAAATGGGAGTTTGTGTAGAAGGAGGTGCCATAAAAAATAGGTGATCTTTGGTTCAACAGGTCGGGTCCAGATAGAGGCAAAGTAGTTATTCTAATCTTTGGAGGGGATGTCAAGTATCCAAACAGAGTTATCATGTGTGAGGATATCCGGGTTCTAGGTGAGGAGGTGATAGACATACTTAGTCTTGACCTGGTGCATAGGGGTGTTGTCTGGCCAAGTAATTTGGGAGGTGCAATTACTAGGTGAGCAACATCTCAGAGGGGGTCCCAGTCTGTCATATGCAGCAGAAAGAATAACATATGTTCTAGCTTAAGCCAAGAGCAAGTTATATTTGGATTTTAGGCTTTCCCATGAATCAAGTATACCATCCTTTATTATATCCTAGAAGAGACAAATACCTTTTTCTTCCCATCTCCTCGCTAAGCATCCTTGGAGCAGGGCTAGAGGTTTGTCTTTGTGTTTGAGGTTCCACCACAGAGACCTAGAGCCACATAAAATACCACCACCTTCTAAAGGAGTTGAGCTACAGAGGAACCCTTTGATATATCTCCAACTCTTCCAGATAGACTTGAAGACATTGGAGCCCTGAACAACAATGTTAGTGTCCAAGGCCAGAATGTCAGAGCAGCAAAGGTTGGTCCAAGTTTTACTTCTACAGGGATGAGCTCTAGAAAGATTGTCCCTCATCAAAATCTTCCAAGGTTTCTACCCTGATGAGGCCTTTTCTATTCATTTGACTGCCAACACAATACCTTGAGTTGTAAGGTCCTTCAAGCCTAGACCCCCCCAGGCCTTACTTCTGGTGCACCAATCCCAAGAGATAGCATGGATCTTTTTATTCCCTATCCCATCTGACCACAAAAATCCTCTTATAATCTTTTGGATGGAGTAGAACTGGTTCTAATTGAACAACCAAGAAAAGGAGAAATAGATAGGGTAAGAGGAGAGGATCTTCTAACAGACTTGAACTCTTCTTGGAAAGGAAAGGAGGTTTTTGTTCCACTTGTTTAGTTTACTTATGATCTGGTCCTTTACCCAATTCCACATATTATTAATGTTGGGGTCCACTGCAAAAGGAATCCCTAGATATCTCACAATATGATGAGGGCCTCCCCATTCCAGTTCATACTTTCTCCACAAAATCGGTGGGGCGGTGTCCCATCCTAGCATAATGGATTTGGAGATGGAGATCTTTCTGCCAGAGGCCAAGCAGAATATGTCAAGTTTATGCATTAGGAATTCCATATTACTTTCTTCAATGTTCAGGAGGATGGCAGTGTCATCAGCAAATTGGATGATGGAAACTTCTTGTCCATTGGGAAGGGAGATGCCCTTAACTTGGGGAGACATGGTGTCATCTCTGAGAAAGTAGTGGAGAGAGTCTGCAGCTATTACAAACAAGGAGGGAGAAAGTGGGCACCCTTGTCTGATGGACCTGGAGAGTTCAAAGAATTGGGATCTATGCCCATTAACTTCTATTGTTTCCCTTGCATCCTTTAGTAGGATAGAGACCATATTACAGAAGGAAGGAGGAAAGCCCAAGGTCTCCAGCATAAGCAAGATAAACCTCCATTCAATATGGTTGTAGGCTTTCTCATAGTCTATTAGGAGCATAGCACTTTGTTGTCCTGAGGTTTTGGCCCAGTCCATTGCCTCCCAACAGGTGACCAAGTTCTCTAGGATATATCTTCCCTTGACAAAGCTAGTTTGAGTATTGTTGATGTCTTTAGGGAGGATTGCGGCAATCCTAAGGGCAAGGGTTTTGGCCAAGATCTTATACCTTACATTAAGTAGGGTGATAGGTCTCCAATTTTTTATTAGGAGTCTATCTCCTTCTTTGGGAATTAACTTAATTAGGCCAACATTCAGTGTAGGGCCAAGGGATCCTGTATATATAGCCTCTTGGAAGACTTTACAGAGACTATTTCTCACCCATTCAATATTGTGCTTGAATAATTCTCTTGAAAGCCCATCTCGACCAAGTACTTTATCATTGGCCATAATCTGGATGGCATGTTTTATCTCCTCTACTGAAAGGTCTCTCCCAATACTGATAGCATCTTCCTCAGAAATGTTCTTGGGTATGATTCCAATTAGTTTCTGCATGGCTGAGTCCATAGTCTCATTCCTTTCTGAGGTAAATAGGTTACTGTAGAATTTGGAGAAGGAATCTAGGATCCCTTCCTGAGATGTAATATTGGTACCTTGGTCGTTGATACACTCAATCTTATCTCTTGCCTCCTTTTTCCTAAGGGTTTGGAAGAAAAATTTGGATCCTCTATCCCCCGGGTTGATCCAGTTGATACGAGCTCTAATCTTGGCACCTCTGGTTCTATAGAGTTGTAGTTTCCTAAGGGAATCCTTGCTTCTCATAACCTTATCCAGTAATCTTGGGTTAGAGCGATTATTCTGAATCTGTTGTTCTACTTCTCGCAGTTCCTCTACAAGCCTGAATTCTTTGCCTCTAGCATCTTTGGCCTTCTTTTTTCCAAAAATTTTGAGCATCTTTTTCTAGGAGAGTGTTGTAAGATTCCATCTGTCTATCTTTGAGTCATGATGCACTACTTCCTCATTATACTAGGCTATGATCCTAATGGCAGCCTGGACATCCTCATCTTCGAGGAGGGAAGATTTGAGAGCAAATCCCAATTTCTTTGGGGGGGAGTTACTCCGGGATGGGATGAGGTGGATGCATGAGCGTATAGGGTGGTGATCTAAAAGGGTGTAGGGGGTGACCTTCACACAGTTATCCCCTAGAGTAGGAGGGTAGGAAAATATCTGTTTTTTCATGTAGAACCTATCCAGTCTAGAATATATCCTCCTGTCCCCTTTTTGAAAGTTAGACCATGTAAACAACACACCTTCTGAGTCACTTTTCCTTTCTGCAAGGGGGTCAAAAAGCTTAAGTTTAGAGATCATTCTGTTCCAGAACAACAGTTCATTACCTTTTCATTCGAATCTCTAACCGCTAGCCTTATCTTTGGATCTTTCAACCATGTTAATGTCTCCTACAATGATCCAAGGTATACTATCCAACTCTGAAATCCACTTCCACAGTTTGATCCTATCATGGTGATCATTTGGGGTATATACCGAGAAAATTCCTAGTATTTGCTCTTCAATTTTGAATGAGACCCAAACAGCTCTGTTACATGGGGAGATACCCCACTCATGGATTAGTTTCCTCCACTTAGATCCAACTAGGATAGAGGTTCCTCCTTTGCCTCTCTGGTGCTTAGATGAGAATGCAGTGGCATCCTTCCAGATGCATTTAAGTGCAATATCTAGGGTAAATCCAACTGCCTTAACTTCCTGGAGCATGAGGATGCCAATTTATTTATGCAGTTGCAGAAACCTCTTGACTACATATTTCCTGTCAGAGGATTCTAGTCCTCTGACGTTCCAAAATGCACACTTGATAGACATATCATACTACTTATCAGTGTCCATGGGAGTCTTAAAACTCTTGAAACATTGGGGTATGTTATTCTTAGGGTGTTTGAATGATTTGGTATTGTCATTCAATAGTGGGGGTCTTCCCCTCTTCTTCTTGCCAGAGTTCCCACTTGGGGTAACTAGAGAGGCTTTTTTTTCTATTTTACCATCCCCTTTTCTCCCTTTGTTTGGCTCTAAGATAAAGATGAAGTCTGATGCACAGGACTCCTTAGTCTCCAAAGTTTCCCTCATGATTTCTCCTTCCTCCAATTCAGAATTCTCTTTCTGCCCACCTTTCAACCTGGTTGTATCCGCTGCCATGGTGGTTGTCCCCAGCCCACTTTTCCTTTTTGGAATATACTTCCATTGATCAGGCGGGGGGGGGGGGGGGGGGGGGGGGGGGGGGGAGGAGCAGGAATAATCACCACAAAGAAGTCATTGAGAGTGTCATATAAGGTGGTAAGGGTCAAGTTCTCTTCATTAGGGTCACCCGTGGTGGGGAAGCATGGTGGATGTGGGGATAGTTTAGGTCTAGCCACCATGTCAACTGATACATCAGGGCTGGAAGGGTGTTCACAAGGGGCATCCTAAACTTGAGGAAGGATCGAGTAAGTCTTCTACTTGGGTTTAGGGATCGCTCTAATTCTGTCTGCCTTGATTTTAATCCTTTCAATTGCTATTTTCTGAGCATTATGAGTTCTGTGTATCGGTCTTGGGGACTGGGGGGCCAGCCCCAGTCCAAAGTCTAACTCATTAGCCGAGGGGAGGCTCTTCATAACTTATGGAATCATCTACGTTGGGATAGGGGGGCCTGTACATCAAATTGTCCCTTGAGCTTATCAAGGGTTACAGAAATGGTATCCACGTTCTTCATCCAATCGACATCTGCACTTCTCTGGGTGGGGAGAGGGTCTGGTTCAGGTGGAAGTGGAAGTGGGTGTATAAGTTGTGCAATGTTAGGGGTCCCTTCAGGGGGAGCATCAAGAGTAGGGTTAGTCTTGGGGGCTTTAGGTTTGACACCAGAGGGGGTAGGGTTGTTAATAGGAGGAGGGGGTTGGCTTCATTTTTTAATGATGATAGGGCAATCCTATTTTTTATGGCCCTCCTTTCTACAGTGATAACAATTGTTGATGCCACCAAGGAAGGATACAGGGCAATCGATAGGGCAGCCACCGAGATCAAATCATAGAGTTTCAGGGAAATCAATGCCAGGTTTGAGGGATATCAGTACTCTAGTATCCATGTGTGGGATAAGAACATTGGATTGGTCTATATTCTAAGAACCCTACCAACAGGGTCTAGGGCTTGGGGAATCAAATTGAAAATAAAAGGAGGGATATTTTTAATAACAACCCATCAAGGGCTCGAAAGTGCCAAAACTTCATTATGGGAGGCATCGAGAGACCACGGGAGGGCCCTAAATTCATATTGGCCAACTCTCCAGAATTGTTTATTTACTATAGATTTTTGAGATTTAGGGTCTAAAAAAAACATAAGAAATAAACCTTTCTGCAACATATGACAGTAGGAAAAAAGGAATCCTAGTTTTTGTCCCCAAATCTTTGGAACGAATCATTAAGATAACTCCTAGAAGGAACCCTAGTAGCATCGAAAACAGCAAAGAAAATTGTGCAATCTTTAAGCCTAATCTTCTCTTGATCTATTGCAACAATCATTTGAGGATCAGGGATAAATTTAAGAAACCCCCCCTCCCAAAAAGTATAAAATTGTGGCGAATCACATTTTTTTTGGAGGGAAAATTTTTAATATTGATGGCGAATTATGGTTCAAATTATGGATATTTGGTGGCAAATTTTTAAATACCGTATACAATTTTTATAAAAATATGGCGAAAACAAATGATTTTAATAGGAAAATTATTAATTTAATTGGCGAAGCTGGAAAATTTTACTGATAAATTATGGCGAAATAATTTCCCAAATATTGTAATTAATTATTTGTCATGGCGAATGTTTTTTAAAAATAAATATAAACTTGGCGATTTAAGAGAATAGTTGTATAGTTGGTATGGCAATTTAATAATTGGAAATAACTATTAAAGTTTCATTCTCCTAAGTTTTCATTCTCAAAGAATGACACGTGTGATGTTTCTGGAGAGAGTCTTTAGTAAAGGAGTTATGTCACCACATTTCTTCCAAAATGCACCTTCCACCGTTCATCTCTCTTAATCCAATGGTTCTAATTTGATGTTGAAGTTACATCGGGTCCCACCACTATGACATCACAGACTCACACGTCCGTTGGATTACAACATATCAATGACCAAAGGTGAATTTCAGGCCTATTGTTGGTCTTCATAATGTTTACGGAAAACTCTCGGTGGAATCATGACACGTGGTATGATTGATCGTACCAATAAGTCCACGATCAATCATACCACGTGTCATGATTCCACAAAGAGTTTTTTGTAAAGATTATGAAGACCATCAATACGCCTGAAATTCATCTTTAGTCATT
>MU225228.1:1354923-1366543 GCA_018584345.1 Thuja plicata
GACTCTTTTATTTTTCTCTGTACATCCTCTATTTCAACCTGGGCAATACAACTTGCCCATTCCCATCCACTATTTATTGACCAATGAGTGATAGGATAGTTAGGAACTTTCAGAAAGTGTAACAAACTACTCATTTCTGGATAGTCTGTCATTGGACGCCCTCTACTCAAAATATGGAAAACATTACTTAATTGAACAACTTTTCCGCGTTCTTCTACTTCACTTGCTTTTGCAAAAATAACATTAATAGAACCTTGAACTTCACCAGGCTTCGTCTTAAATTTTTGAAACAAATAATATTCCTCAGCATGCCTTTGATGTTGACATTGCTCCTTTGTTTTATATCTTACCACTTTTATTTCCTTTCCATCTACAGTTGAGGTTTTGTAAACCTTACCAACATGTTTCTCTATGATGTCCAATTTAAGCTGCAACCGCTTTTCTTTTTTATACTTCCAACTACAAATTGTACATCTGCATTCTACTGGCAGCTCACCTACAATTGGATTGTCCATGGGTTCAATGAATGGATACTTTGCCTCCCAATCAAATTTAAATCTCCTGGACATCTCCCATTGACGATCAGTTTTTTCTTTTGATTTTCCTCTCCCTTTAGTGTTACTATTAATTGAAACATCATCATCACCGAAGTCGATTGACTCATCCTGGTACTGGTTATTTACTTGAAATTCATCTTCAAGGTCATCTTCATGAGAGATATCAAGTTCTGCAACTTTAGGTTCCCCAGTTTGTTGAATAGACTCTCGTGTAAGTTGATAACCTCGAAGTTGTACAGGTTCCTCTGATGACGTACCTTCCTCACTTTGACCAACACCATGACCATTGTGTCTGCCCCCGCCAAAGTATGAAGATATTTTTCTACCTTTCGTTGGCCTCTCTTGGACATCTCCAAATTCTCCACCTTCAATAGACCTCTTCCAGTTTAACTTTGACTGTGACATCTCCAACAAATTAAGGCTGCAATAAAATTTTACTTGAATAATTATAAGATACTAAGGACTCGTATTCTTTCCGATTCGCTACCGATCGCAATTGTTAGCACAGAATCAACTAATTTTTTGTACTCCTAAATCTCTTGAAACGATCCTTATATACAAATGCTTATTTCAAATTTTGGCGAAGGGGACGATATTTGCATATGATAAAAACTAATATTTGGCGAACCCCGCGTAATTCCAAGTAATTGACTAGGCGAATAGGGCAGGAATTTGGGACACGGTGAATTACAATGCATGGCGAATTGGGTCCTAGTGCAAATAAAATTTTAACTTGGGATAATGGGCCTTTGGCGAATGGCGATCCTTGATAAATACCCCTTCCTTAATCCGTGGTGAATAATAGTAAATATACAATAGATAAATGGGCGAACAACCCCACTACCGTAGTGAAATTACATGCAAATAGTGGTGAACAACCTGACTAATTAACGTGTTTTTTATAAAATCTGGGTGAACCGGTCAAATAGTACACTATGCATTTTTTCGCCAAATTCTATACGCCTGATGGGACATATTTGCCAATTGGTGAAGAATCACCACTAAAAAAATCCCTGTTGAGGATTAGCTTTAATGATGAGTTTGGGAGGTGATGGAATCTTACCTCCATTTCCTACGGGGTTTTCAGAGGTGGAGGCAATAGTGGAGATGAAGCGGCCGCCTTCCGGGAGTGCTCTCTCATTTTGGATGGCCTTCTTGAAGGTTCTTTGTCTGGGACCCTCTTCCTTCTCTCCATCTTTCTTCTGCAGACTCACTTTCTCGCCCTCGACCTCTGGCCGACCGCTGCTTCCCGCTGTTGTGATGCTTTCTCTACTTTCTGGATGGGTTTCTTCTCTCAATGCAGCTTTGGGGTCGATAATAATACTTTTGACAAAGCCCGGTTGCCTGCGTTTATTATGCGTGTGGTTAATGTCTTTAATACGCCCAGGGCCGTACCCTGGGGAAGTGGAGGCCATTAATGGTGCTTGCACTTGGGCACGCTGGGGATAGGTAATCGTGTTTCGAAGCCTATAATGGATGCCCTAGTTGTAGAGCACTTTTCAAAGTTTCTTGTCCAGTGTTCCAATCCTAAAAAATTCTATTTAGATAAAATTTTGATGGATAGAGGGAGGGTTTTACTTTGTTGAAAAGAATGCAGATCCTAGGTGGTAGTTTTAGATTTTCCAAGAAAAGTGGGTCTTTTTTTTTAAAAAAATCCCACTTTATTACCTATAAACTCTAAAATGTTTGCCTTTCTATATTCCATAGGTAAGTTATGGAATTGTACCCAAAATGGAATGAGATTTATATTAAATTATTAGTGGAAAATTTTGGGATCCAAATTTGCATATAAAGTCTAGAGCTTTTATAAAACCAACATTTATTTTTGTACTCTATCCTGACCTTCCTTAGAATTGAATATTACTAAAAAAATACCATTTTCTCTATCTAGGAAGGAAAACTCTTCCACATCTAACCAATTTTTTCTATCCACTTTGAGAGCTCGCTAAATGAAATGGAAGTATTTCAAAACTTACAAATTAAATCTTTGTGACTTAAATGATTGATATGAGATTGTAGAATCTCCTCTGATATAATATAAATGTATTAAACATAGATATAATATTTATTTATTTAAAGAAAGATGTGCATAAAAAAATAAAACTTTTAAAAAATGGTTGTTAGGATTTTAAACTTGAAAAAATAAAAAACTATTTTACAAATATACTTGAAATGAGTTTGATTTTCTTTTATTATAAAAGTTTGGGCATTTCAATGTCTTCCATATTTATGACAATCTTATTATAATATTTTAAAAATTAGAAACATTCATATCCTATTATTTTAAAATTTTCTATAAAAAATTATATTTATCAATATTCTAAAATAACATATATTTATACTAGCACTTGCACCTAGGAGAGGTGCAATGGTCACGCAGATAGTTACTCCTCCTCCTCCTCCTCCTTCTCCTCCTCCTCCTCCTCTTCCTCCTCCACCGCCCATAAATATGATGTAAAGGATAATCAACTAAAATGATCATTCAAAAGAAAGTATGCCACCTCCTCCTCCTCCTCCTCCATGCATAAATATGATGTAAAGGATAATCAACTAAAAGGATCATTCAAAATAAATTATGCCACCATCCCCATGCCCCCAAATGGAGAGGCATCTAAATAGCCACATTGGTCGACAAATCAAGATGAACAAAAGAAGAGAGTTAAATCTTATTGAATGTAAGATGTGTAAACACAAAATCAAACATTAATTCTGTAAAGACTTTTCTTGCATTCAAACTCATTACTCTATATATATTGAAAAAGATAATAAAATAATAATATGAGTAAATAACATATATAATATTTTCTTATACAAATATACATACATACATTTATAGAAGAGGTATAATATTGAAAAATTCATCTGAGCTGATAATAACTTGACTTTTTAAGTCTATCCTTACAACATGCTTTAAATAGGGGTGCACGAGCATCCTCCCAAAAAAATTATAGAATCTACACATAAAGCTCCAGCAATACCAAGTTCATGCCAATTGAAAATGGGAAAAAATAATTTACCAAGTTCTTACCAAACACTGATATTTAGTTAATAGAATAAACCAATAAATGTCACTTGTAAATTAGAGTTTCAATTTTATAAGAACCAACTCATAATGGAAACTATCGAAACATATAAGAACCAATTCATAACGGAAACTACGAAAGTGAACTTGAGGAGATATAAAGTAAATGACTCCACGAAATCTGAAAACATCATTTGATCGAATCCAAAATACATTGAAATCCAAATTGCATACATAACATGCATGAATAAGAACGGTTTACAACACTAAGAACATGATTAAAAAACCTATTTAACAATAAACTCCATTAGATTAAAGGCTGCAATTACAAATGCATGGCTCTCTGGCTGCAGCCATTCTAGCCACTATAAATTTAGATCTCCAACACTACTTAACCTTGAAAGTTTCTCTACATGATATTTTTAAATATCTAACTTCTTCATTTCACACTGCAATTTCTCTATTGTACATCCCATTCCTTGTAAAATTCAGACAGGGAGTGACTTGAGCCCCAGTTAGTTGGCGGACTTCTATCGTTGGTCAATCTAGCAAACCCTAAGCCGGCGCCGAATTCATCTCCAGATGGCAGTGATAATATATTCCACCTCTAAAAATGATTGTATCATGCATCTTCAAATGATTGTATCATGCATCTTCAAAACGATTGAGCCGACCGATGGCGAGGATTCTGTTTGCAAATTTCAAATAACAAAAGTAATGGAGCGACATGCACGCAACAATTAGCGTATATATACAAAATTAAAATGAAAAAAGGTATTTCTTTTCAATTCAGAATGTCAATTACGGTTGATATATTTGCAAAATCAAGAATTCATGGAGATGGCCTGAAAGAGCGTACAAGGAAAGAACAAAGAACACCCCTCCACTACTTGGCAAAACTCGCACGTCTCTAGAAATTAACCTGCAAAGAGAGCAGACAAATTGATATCAAACATGCAATGAGATTTTCAATATCAATAATATAGAGTATAGATGTTCCACTCTGCTTAACACACATGTAATTTAAAATAATCAACCATATATATCAAACCAGAAACGCAAATTCATCAGCTCGATGAGATCAACTTTACATAAATTTGCATTAATATTCATATGACGTGCGATTTCTGCACAAAGCACTGTAGAAAATTGTTGAGATGAAAATATTGGAAGAGAATGACATTTCTTACCAATTCTGAATGTGGGGAGGCTAATGCGGCTAACCTTCCTCTTCACACCACCAACGTGTGTCTCACTACACACACTCTCACTTTAAATGGAGTTCTAGGCAATGCAAACCCAAATGGCCACGACAAAGTTGCAAACCCTAAAACAAAGATGATGAAACCTGCGAAATCTCTCAAAAACATTTATTAGTTGTTCCTTTTTGGCATTTTCCCAATAGCGGTTTTAGAATTTGCCTTTTTTAATGCACAAAGCAAGATTTTCATGGAGATATGTGTGCTCGCAACCATATGGACAATCTTATAAGCTACTCTCTACAGCCTCGAACACTTTCCCACATGAGAAATCTATATATTCTCTACAATATATGATATTCGGCCTGTGTTACAAGAAACAGAACAGGCGCACCCATTTCACAAAAATGAATACCTTTAAAAATTGGGAGTTTCAAGCAACAAATGTAACTCAAAATTTGGTTAATCACTATGCGTATGTTATTTGAAACTTTTTGCTTGATTTCTACAGAATTATGAGTTATTTAATTGTTCAACCAACATAAACACACACTTCTTAGAATGCCCAAGTTGGGCATACATATTACTGGGGAACTTGTGCTGCTTTCCCATAAAGATTGGCCTGTTTTCTTTGCTCCAGGGATGATGGCAATTTTTTTTTAAAGATTAGTGATGTTGAGACTGTTGCACCTGAGGCTCAATGGGTATATTGCAGGCTACCCTCAATCATTTTACTTTGAATGAAAAATCTAAAGGTTTTACGTATTAAAACCTTATTGTAGCATATACTGCAATAACATAAACTACGAATTTAATGAGAGGAGAATACATTTGGTCTTTTGTTCTATTCTGTTGCAGGAAATAGATGTGCTTAAAAGATTGTATCATCCAAACATAGTGTGATTTATAATTTATCTTTCAATACATTTTATTTGGAAACTAATAAAGTAAATAAAAAGGGTTAAACTGTGGTACCCATGACTGAAAAAAGCTTTTGTTAGCTAGAGAAAATGGCAAGAGAAAGTGCAGCATCGCAAAGAAGGTCACCAGATAGTCTGTGATGTTTCCCCGACCCATGATTCCGTGGCTTGGCTTCTGCAAAGAATTCAAAAGAAAATCACTCTGTAAGTTAAGTGAAAGAACTCCAAAATCCATGACAGAAACAAGCAAAATTGATAGAATTTTGGGTTCAGTTTTTTCAAGTGAAAAGCTTACCTCTCAAAAATGTTGAGTAGAAAATTCATCCATTGAGGCGGATGCTCGCGTTTTCTTCCCTACTTGTAAAAGCCTCTTCTCCACATCTTCTTTTGCGTATTAACGCCATGGCACCGTTCATTATGTTTATTTCTTTTCAGTCGGCTATCTTGGGTAGTTATAAAAACCTCACATCTCCTCGTAACCGTTTTCATGATCCCATTTCGGGTGCATTACAATATTTTTTAAACATATTTTTTAATTCATCAATGCATCCACTTTATCGGATAAAATGTATTCAATCAAATATTTTTCTGGTATAAGACAATTTACTGACACTTTTTTGTCAATGGGCGAAGCCCACAATAAAAAGCCTATCAGCTTAATTATAAAATATATAAAATAAAATACTACTTGTTATTTATAATCAATTTCATAAATATTATAAAAATATAACATATCAATCTATTAGACTATATTCAAGCTATCATAAATAATCTAAAAGCAATAAAATGGCAATTTACACCCTCGAATTTTAAACCTACTTAAAAATAAAATTTATTTACCTCAAAATATTCGTAACAAAACCAACTTTTGAACCATTTGCCAAAATAACTTATGGCAAGTACATTACTCCTCTGATATCTCAGAATTCCTCAAATTGTTTGTGTTCCTTAACACCATAATTCTATCAACTTGCAGTAAAACATTTGTGATATTATAAAACAATATTCAAATTCATAGCTAGCGATCCCCATCATTAAACAATGTGGTAGTCTGTAGATAATATCTCATATTATTTTTGTTTCACTGCCTGGCAATGCCTTCGATATTTTTCGCCTCCTTTTAGTTGACCTTGTATAAGTGCACTCTAAACACATATTAAGAAGGTTGAATCTCATGCTTTTATATATATATATAAGCATGAGATTCTATATATATATAGTGTGTTATTGTAATAATATATAATTATAATATATTTTAAAATATTTATTATATTATATTTTTAATATATATATATATATATATATATATATATATATATTACAATTTCTAATATATAATATAAAAGTACTATATCATTTAATTTTTAATCTATAATAATTTTATTTTAGTAAATAACTATTAATTAAAATATAATTAATATTAATAATAAAATTAGAATTAAATTTACATATATATTTATAATTATATGGCAAGTATAAGCCATTACATGACACTTGGTCATAATTATAACCGAAAACTAATTACAGGACTTATAATTTCAAATTGCTAGCTAAGGTTTTAATTTTTCCAATAGAAAGGACACAACCCTTGTCTCAAGATCTGCAATTGCTAATTATATATCTCTAATAATTTATCTGTTGACAAGCATCCATCCATCTAACTTGTTCCTGAAGTGATTATAGTTCGCAGAGCTCTTTTTTTCTCAAAGAAAGCTGGTGCACAGTATTACGTTTAGGTATGTGTTTCAAAATAGCATCAATTATGGCCTCATATACACAATCAAATTTATAGAATAATATATAGATGATATTGTAATATAACTTATAAACAGTTTCTCGACATGTAACTTATATTCAACTTTGTATAATATTCACGATTAAAATATTGATAAATAATTGTTTAAAAAATTTACTTATTGATATCTAGTGCTTTGACTGGGTTTGTAGAAGTTAAGAGAAATATGAGCAAGGGAAAGGGAATGAAGGCTAACGAGCAGGTAAAATCTCAACCTTTGCACAAATCAAAGAAATGCAAAAGTAACATGGTAACTGATAGTGGGGATTGTACAACAAATTTGCAGGGCCTTAGCCAACAAACATCCATAACAGTAAATGCAAAAGATGACAGCAAAAGTAATGAGGTGATAGTTCTAAGTCGAACTCCGCTCCTAACAGAGAAAATGATACCACCTCTTTCTTTGATTGAGTTTTCAGAGATAAATTCATTTTGGGCTAGTTAATAACTAGATTTTTTGGTTGATAACTGTTAAACTCTAGTTTGAGTTTTTTGTTTTTGGATGAGCCTAGGTGCTCTGAATTTGGGGTTCACAATCCTCTTAGTAGGATTGGGATATGAACCAGGACCTTTAATCTTTTATGTTTTATGTTTTACTGCTTTCACAATATTAATACAAACTATCAACTATGGCCCCTTAAAGATTTTTTTTTTTTTAAAAATGAGGTGACAAATTTGGAAAGCCTGAATGAACGTTCACTGACTACAAATATCAATGATAGAAAAGAAATAGAGGATTTGAAAACCAAATTGAAAATGTGTGGAGTCCAATAACAAATTGGAAGAAGATTTGAAAGCATTGAATAATAGAAATGAGGAATTAGATGCCAAAATGACTAAAAATGGTTGCATTTGAGATATTTGTAAGGCGAGTTTAGAAGGTACAATAGTAAATATGCAGAAAAAGCTTAATGAAAAAAAGATTCTGGCCCACAATAATCAAGTCTTATGTAGTGAAATAAGCAGACAAAAAGTGAGTTGGAAAATAATTTTAATCAATCCATCAACGAAGCTAAACAATTAAAGGAAAAATTGGCTGAAGCAGAGTAGTTGTGGGATACAGGCAACAGAGAATTTGAAGTTACAGTTACGAAACTGCAAAAAGAGCTGAATGAAGCGAGAATGTCAAGCCAGAAACATGAAGATTTGTGGTCTCAAATACAACATGAAAAAGCTGAGTTGGACTATGGGCTTAGCCAATCCATAGATGAAGCTACACAATTAAAACAAAAATTGGTTGAAGATAAGTACATGTGGGATGCTTGTAAGGGAGAGTTTGAAGTTACAATTAAAAAACTGCAAAATGAGCTTAATGAAGCGAGAATGTTAAGCCAGAAGCATGGAGATTTGTGTTCTCAATCAATACAAGAAAAAAAAGAATTGGAAAATACTCTTACAGGGCTACAAAATGAACTCGAGGAAACAAAGTTTTTGAGAGGGAAAGAGCAAGAGCTGTGTATTATTAACAAGTCTAATGTAAGAAAATGCACAAAATGTGTTGTTCTTCATTTAAATGCACTACATTGTGATGTCCTTATGGCTAGTTTTGTGGGATAGTATAAATTACCACCCTTTCATCCACTTGAGAAATTTGAATTATTATGGATATATACTCGAACAATTCCTTCAGTACAATAAAATATTGAACTACTCTAAAATTTATTTTATAATTATTTTTGAGATATCATATTTCTACTTGTGTACAATTTTTGAATTCTGATTATGTATAAGTCACACGAAATCACTTTTAAACAACTTGAAATTCTAAATATCTGATAAAATCTTATATATTCAGAGTACTTATTCAACTATTTAACCATTAATTTAATTTCAAAATTTGTATGCGTAAAGTTTAAAATATGATACAGATGAACAACTCATGAATATTGATCTTAATGTGTCAATTGTAGTAGCTGTAGAATATTTTTTAACCATTTTAAAATCTATTACGAGAAGCTCCTAACACTTCAATAAAATTAAAACAACAAATAAAACCAATATTTTTTAAAGGAATTAGAATAAAGAAAAAATCTCTGCAATCTGCAACAAGCTACATGAAACATGAAGTCCAAAACTACCCTTCTCAAACTAAATATTGTTTCCAATAAATTCACAACTAAATAAAATCCATTAAAGCATTAAAACTCCATCTACAAGCATTTATTTCCATGAATAATACAAGTTGGGTGCTAGAATCTTTTCTTTTGCATTCTTCATGACCTTCAACTTCTCCACTTTCAACTTCCTTTGCTCCTGCTCTTTCATGTGCATTCTATAGTTTTTAAAATGGTTAAAATAGGGGCATTGGAATTTGAATTTTTAAGCGCAAAGCAGCAATAAATTGCCCACTAGAATGTTTGGATGTTGGATCTTTATCTCCTTCAAAATGGTGAAGAAATATTTATTAAAGGAGTTACTAAATATTTGAAATTCAAAATATTGGGGCTTTATTTCTATTAAAGTTTACAAAATTAAATTTTGAACATATTAGATGTGAGCAAAAGACTATCTACAAGCTAATCACAAAATTATATTTAAAATTATGATAGACCTCTTTTATGTTTAATTTGAATATACAAATATTTTTCAATTATTCTGAAAAGTTGAATCAAGCCAAGATCTAAGAAAAGACACTTCTGAACACTAGTGCTTTCCCCCCTTCTTTCCAACAACTTTTTAAAATTTCAGGGTCTGTGCAGGATCACGGTATGCCAAAAAGTGGCGATATGAAAAAAATGAGTTTTTCACTCGTCCAAAAGCGCACCCAAAAGTTTGTTGACTTTTGAGTAGGCTTGGGTGTCAGTACACTTGGCCAAGCCAAAAGCCAAAGCCAAAGCTAAAGCATTATCAGATGTCCGATAATATCAGATGTCCGATAATTCGGATATCCGATATCCATCAGTAGCAATATATTGTTGCCCGCGGCTGCATTCAACATTTTCATTGTGAAAACGTTGAAGCAGCGATACCGAGCCAACAAAATTGTATATCAGATAGGTATTTGATATCAGATTTCCTCTAGTACACCAGGTAAGTGAAATATAGTTGTTTCGTTATTGTTTTTTGTTTTTGCATTGAAATTTTTTTATTTTTTTTTTAAAACTAGGTTTTATATGATATTGTGTATTATTTTGTAAAATTTTATAAACTAGAGTTGAAATTGATATTGTTTATTCTATATTGTTTTTAAATAAGACATGGATTCAGACCAATCCAAAAACCCTCCTTCTCAGTCCACGAACAATCCAGAACCACATCAAAACAATCCCCCGCCTTCAGAAGACCAACCGTTCTCAAACCCTCAACCAATACTGGATCTCATAGGAGATAATCCAAATCAGCTTAGAGGATACTAGAACACATATGTGAATATCCCCACCTTGCATCCCATGTTTTCCATGCTGACCTCCATTATTGAGAGCATGGAGAAACTCACAGAACAACACAATGCTGCACTTCTTTGGCATGAATCCATGCACGCCCAATTTGATGATGGGCTTGACTACGATCAAGTTTTTGATCTAAACATAACAAAACATGACATATGTAACATTTTTGTTGATCCCAAAACCGGTTTAAAAGTGGACCCCAAAAAACCAAGTTGCCAATTAAATGGTGTACAAATGAGGCAATACGTAACAACTTTTAGGATCGTTGGTGGATGGTTTTTGATAGACCACCCCACAACAATTTGGATGTCCCATTGTATTTCATACGAAAATTGTATGCTGAATTTGTGCTCGGTCACAAAGTCAATTACGAGAGCATGAGACAGAACTAGGGTATGGGCTTAGGTGCTCCCTAGGACAGGATAGGGGCACATCGGATGAAATCCTGCACACATGTCCCCCCTCCCGAGATTTTACCATCTCCCACAGTGCAACATCTTGACATTATTGCTGAGGCTGGCTCACAAACTATTCAAGCCATTCACCATTTGAGTGATCTACTCGTTAGGCAGAGTGCGGCATTGCTGCCTCCTCATACTGATGCTTCTGGACCTTCCACATCCTCCATGAGCTCACATGTTTGTGTGCCTCATACTTGCATTATGTGCAAGAATATGTGCTTGGGTCCCCTGAATGATAGTGATGCATATAACTATGTGTTCAAGGTGGACGATACTA
>MU225229.1:0-17392 GCA_018584345.1 Thuja plicata
AAGTTCAATACTTGTTGGATGAATACTCGCAAGTAAGGATCAATGGCTATTGAAACTTCCACGAATAGAAAGAAATAAGAACTCTAGGAAATGAAATGTTTTGCTGAGATAGAAAATAATATATAGGTGTTTTTATTATAAAGTAAAAAAGGGAGGTGATGAGTGCTACTAAGCTGCAAGGGTAGCTATAACCACTCAACAACTATTTGTCAACTATCAATACAAATAGTAATGTAGGTAAACAATAAAATATTAATATGCCAATCTTTCTTGTAGTCAGGAAATGCTAAGAAAAAGACAAATTCCTCTCTTGGTCTGGAAAAAAATGTCTTCCAAATGATAATTATGAGGTGAGGATTAGAGATTGGGATTTAATTAATAGGGCTTTGGGTGCTAAGTTATTGTGGGGACTATATAAAAACTCTTTGCTGAAGTGGTGTAGAGTGACATTCTTAAAATATCTAGCAAGTTCTCCACCTCAAAAAATATTCACTATTTCAACCTTTCCAAAAGGATAATAGATCTAGATTTTTCTTAATTCATGTAGAAGCATTCTCCTTGCTTACTTTTCCTAGTTGGTCTATAATGGTAATAGGGCCAAGTCTGGGATCATAGAGGTGGATGAGAACATCGTGATCTTTTGTCTCATGCCCTTTTCTTCCTTTACTATATTTGGTTTCCATGTGGACTCACATTTGGTTTTTCTTGGGTGTGTTATTCGTTTCAATTTTTGCAGCCTCCTTTTCAAGTGTCATCCCTATTCATGGCAGTTTTGGGTTTTCTTTGTGGTTGTAGATAGCTATTGTTGAGTGAATATTTGGGTTGCGACATCTTAATGGTTTGATTATTTCATCCTCCTTTTCTATTGAGGATGGAAGTTGTTCTATGACCTCTTCTGGCATATCCATTTTCCTATTTGAAACACTTTTCTCTTGTTGAGGTACAAGGTGTTTGGTACTGGGGTTGAATTGGTTTGCATGCAATAATTTTATAATCCTTTTGGTTCTCCTGCTTAGTATATCTTATAATATCTTTCTCCACATTAAGTATTATTTTTTTGCACTGTTCTCCCCCTTTGGGATTGGGTAAGGTTTTTAACAGATGTGAAAGTTGATAGGCACCTATTTTGAAACTTGTGTACTCTATGGTATGGTTTCAATGCTCTTAGCTATTGTCATTTAAAGTAGATGGTTGTTTAGTTTGATCATTTTGTACTTGATGTTTTCTTGTCTCAGGTTTGAGATTTCAAGTACATTTTTTTGGATTTGAGTAGATTTTGTGGTTGACTATTGGTTCAAATTCTTTTGGTTGATAATTTGATGGACCATATTTATGATGGTGATCAATTCTAATTTCTTCTATAGAAACTTTAATTTGATGGGATTTTTTCTTTGTGCTTTGGATTTGACATCTCCCATGTTTCATCCATCAAATTAGTACATATTAGAGGTTGTTTCACATCACTATCTCAGGCTGGTTTTTATAGGAATGTCGAACTCATCTATTTATTTCATTATGACACTTTGGCAGATTCATTTCTGGCTCTTGGAATATTTGTTGGGTGACCTATGCCACTTCTTTTTTTGTCTTTGAGCTACAGAGTCTAGAGTTTCTATTCCTCAACTCCATTAGGAACAAAGGGATTTCTCCCTTATGATGATTAGAAGCTTGGTTTGGTTTTCCAAATATATAGTCATGGGATACTTAATTCCATTCTTCACATCTTAGACAAGCAATGGAAAATATTGAATTCTAATGCTTTATTTTTAGAGAGTTCTTTTTATTCTTGACCATAGGTATGGATCTTGTGCAAGATTCTCATTTGGTTCGAGAGTTGGCAATAAGTTATATACATAATAATATTGTTCATCCTTCTATGCTTGATTCTTCTTTGCAACTTTATTAAATTGATTCAACTAAATGTTTGTTTGGGGGTCACTATACCATTTATGACATTGGTAAATATGGTTCTCTTGCATAATTTTTATCTTCCATTAATTTTGGTTTGATATGTGATCACCATCAAGAGATAGGAAAATTAGCGAGATTACTAAAGAAATGGTGGTTCCTTCCATGGTTGTAGCTTTGGATCATTTTAAAGGAATTTACATGATTACTTTTATTGCTTAAGATTGTTTCATTACTGCCTCTCTCCATCCAACCTATTGTTAGGTCACCCCTGAAGATTACCTTAAGTTTGTGGTGGATGGAATGTGATATTCTTGTGTCGGGTATGGAGACTTGATTAGAAATATTTAACCTTTCCTTTTCCCATTTTCCTCTTTCATTTTCTTTCCTTCTACTTTGTGTTCCATTTTTTTTGGTCAACTGCTCTCTCTATTATATTTACCATAAGCATTTAAGCATTATATGTTATGACTTCAATCTTGGAAAACTTGGTTTTTGCATGCATTTACTAATGACAAGATCAAAATGTTGGGTAAGGGCTTCAAGTTGATTTGATTCTTAGATGAGTGGGTGGTTCATTTTGAGTTTGTCATTCTTGTTTCTCAATTCATGTACATTTTCTCTATTTCATCAATATAAGCTCAATAGCTTGCCACTTTTTCTTTTTCTTTTTCTTAAAGTGTCTACTTTAGCTTGGGAGTAAATATATTTAATACTACAAAAATACTCATCTTTTTATCAAACTTAAGCTTTTGAGTAAATCATGTTTACTCCAACAATACTCATCATTTTTTAATATCAAACTTTCTAAGGAGATCCTTTGTGATAGTAATGCAACATAGAACATTGTTTACTATTATAATTTCATACTGCAATTATTATACAAATTGGCATTTTGTTTCTAAAATTAGATAGATAGGGAGACAAAAAGGTAGAGGTAGAAGTAGAGAAATAAAGAGGGAGATGAAGAGGGAGGGGGGAAAGTGTGGAGGTGGGTGGTAGGGAGAGGGAGAGGGAGAGAAACATGTTGATATTGTCATCAAAGTCTCACGTAGTTTATGAAATTAAATAAATTCTCATTATGTTTCTAACTTATCTAAGCAATTAGTACACTAACAACAACACATTTAGTAGAAGGGAATTGCATTATGTGTCTCATAAAAAACTAGGAAGAGGAAATGCATGGCAATTACATACAATTCAATACTCCATTAAAACTATTAGAATTTGTTCATAATTAATCAAATGTATATCAAATTAACCTATGTGTCAATCTACACCACTCTTCTTCTCAATATGTTATCTAATGATAGGTATACGTATCTCAACATGGATTCAATCATAATCTTGCAATCTTAAAACATAACATACAAAAACACTCAACTCATAATTTTTTGGTGTAGGGGCACCTATGCAAACCCTAAGGGTCATGATGAGACCTACTAAAGACAAAGGGTCAAAGAAATCCTTGAATGTTAATTGGAAGATTTTGAAGCCAGTGATGGCACAATGGAAAGAACAATTTGATTTAAATGTTATAAGTCCTAGAAGTCCTGATAAAGGACTTAGGCCCAAAAATGATGTAAGGATGGCCAATAGTGCCAACAAGGGATCTAAGTTGTTTAGGGGGGTCAATTATGTCCTAGAAGGAATAAGAAATGATTGAGATAGCATTTAATATGTTTTCAATAGTAATATGCAATAAAATGTAAGTTGGAAATTCAAATATTTGAACTCCAACGGTTAGGAGCGTTTAGGAGGGAAAATGGATTTAAGGAGTTTATAGCATAACTAAGCCATGAAACTGATCGAGATAGGTAGGGGAAGTTTGTTTGGATGTCTATAAATCCTATTATGGCCATTGTACGATCATAAACAATATAGGGATTGACTGGTACATACGAGCTGTTCCAGGAAATTTAATAAATCTCATAATTTTGATAATTTCTTTGCATGATTTGAGTTCTTCCAAGTTGTATTGGAATTTCTAATGTCTTAGGAGTATTATTACCTTCATTGTGGACATGTTTAATTCTTTGAAAGGTTATTTGTCTCAGTTTTGATTCATTTATATTTATTGTTCACTCTAAATCACTCTTTTCCATAGTTGTTTTTGTAATTCCTTAATGTGAAAGCATCATTCCATGAATGTTGCTGTTGTTTCTCATGGAATGATGCATATTTGACATGTACAACACAGTACTAACTTGATATGTTACAAAAGGGCTGAATTGGATAGGTGATCACCAAATATGTATGTGAAACTAGAAGGAAATGCTTGGTTGGGAGCAATAGCCACTAATCTGGTTGAAGAAGGTATCCATTTTATGTTTTGGGTTGTCTTAGAATGGGGTATGAATGGTGAATCCTCTCTTGGTTAAGCCTGGAAGTGAGTGGAAGTCATACATTGAGAAAGCCCTAACTTTGAGGGCTTGTGAGAGACATATTTGGGGGTTTCATACTTGCAGAGGTCTGAGGACCAATTTTCCTTGGTTTAGAGTCATTTCTAGAGACTGTTGAGATTCTTGAAGTTTGGGAGAAAAGTTAGCTTATACTTGCTTTGTAAATGCACTCAATTAGCCCTCTTGGAAGTAGGGAACAACCAGTTTTTGGGATTGGTTGTCCAAAGTAACCATATGAAAGCTTTTGATATGTTTTGTGCAAGGATAATGGGTGGCTCAATTTGTAATTTGATTTGGAAGTGTTTTGGAAAAAAAAAAGCTATGTTGGGTTTACTCACTGGTTAGGGCTACAAGGATTGAGAGCCTAAAGTAAGGGTTGGGGGTAAGATCTTGGAGCAGGACTTCAATAACCATTCGAACATTATTGTAGTCACATTTTAAGCCATCTTGAATCCCTAGAATAGTAAGGGAGTTGGGGGAAGTCAGAGTGATATGTTTGAGTCATATTGGTACTTGGGGTCACTTGGTGGAAGAATCCCCTTTTGAGACAAAGAAAAACTTGATCAAAACAATACCCACACCAAGCCCATCACCTCTATATCAATTGGTATTAGAGCCTAGGAGCATCCTAGGTGAAGAGTTGAGGATTTTATTTTGAGATCTTTATTGGATTGATCCTTTGTAGAAGCCTTGGACAAAATTGTGTGTTTTGGTGCAAAGAAATATGTTACTTTGCAGGGGCATATGAAGAATGATTTTGTAGATTCAGATACAAAGCATAAGACTTCATTGGTGATGATGAAAAGTGCAGTTGATTCTAAGGAATGCAAGAGTTTTGATTTGCAACAGACAATGAGTGAAAGAGGAGTGATCATAGGAACATTTTGGTGTCCTATTGTGTCACCAAGGAAGGATGATGTTGGTATGGTTATGAAGGATAGTGGCAGGGGTCTATTTGATCCTAAGGAATTGATGAAAGGGTAGGTTGAGAAGACACAAGTTCACTCTCCTAAAACGGTAAGGAGGGAGATCACCATTAGTGGTGAGAAAGATAAAGTTTTGTTTTGTGTGTATAACACTTTGAATACAAGTTGCAGTCATGTGAAGGATGTTAAGTTGTAGGTGAACAATTGCAGGTATCCATCTAGGAGAATGGGTGGCAAGAAGACTACATCTCTTCACTCTTGGGACACGAGTTGCTTTTAAGGAGGGGTGTATGGTGCAGGGGCACCTCTGGAAACCCCAAGGGTCATCATGAGACCTATTGAAGACAAAGGGTCAAAGACACCCTTGAATTTCAATTGGGTGGTTTTGAAGCCAATCATGACACAATGTAATGAACAATTTGATTTAAATGTTATAAGTCCTACAAGTCTTGATAAAGGACTTAGGCCCAAAAATGATGTAAGTGTGGCCAATAGTGCCAACAAGGGATCTAAGTTGTTTAGGGGGGTCAATTAGGTCCTAGAAGGAATAAGAAATTGATTGAGATAACATTTAATATGTTTTCAATAGTAATATGCAATAAAATGTAAGTTGGAAATTCAAATATTTGAACTCCAACGGTTAGGAGCATTTAGGAGGGAAAATGTATTTAAGGAGTTTTTAAGCATAACTAAGCCATGAAACCGATCTAGATCGGTAGGGGAATTTTTTTTGGATGTCTATAAATCCTATTGTGGCCATTTTACGATCATAAACAATATAGGGATTGACTTGTGTACGAACTGTTCTAGAAAACTCAATAAATCTCAGAATTTTGATAATTTCTTTGCATGAGTTGAGTTCATCCATGTTGTATTGGAATTTCTAATGTCTTAGGAGTATTATTACCTTCATTGTGGACATGTTGAATTCTTTGAAAGGTTATTTTTCTCATTTTTGATTCATTTATATTTATTGTCCACTCTAAAGCACTCTTTTCCATAGTGGTTTTTGTAATTCCTTAATGTGAAAGCATCATTCCATGAATGTTATTGTTGTCTCTCATGGAATGATGCATATTTTATATGTACAACACTGTACTAACTTGATATGTTGCAGAAGAGTTGAATTGGTTAGGTGATCACCAAGTTTGTATGTGAAACTATAAGGAAATGCTTGGTTGGGAGCAGCAACCACTAATCTGGTTGAATAAGGTATCAATTTTATGTTTTGGGTTGTCTTAGAATGGGGTATGAATGGTTAATCAACTCTTGGATAAGCTTAGAAGTGAGTGGAAGTCATAGATTTAGAAGGTCCTAGCTTCGAGGGCTTATGAGAGACCTATTTGGGGGTTTCATACTTGCAGAGGTTCCAGGACCAAATTGATTGGATTTTCCTTGGTTTAGAGTCATTTCTAGAGACTATTGAGAGCCTTGAATTTTGGGAGAAAATTTATCTTATACTTGCTTTGTAAATGCACTTAATTAGCCCTCTTCGAAGTAGGGAACATCCAATTTTTGGGATTGGTTGTCAAAAGTAACCATATGAAATCTTTTGGTATGTTTTGTGCAAGGATAATGAGTGTCTAAATTTGTAATTTGATTTGGAAGTGTTTTGGGAAAACAAAAATTTGTGTTGGTTTTACTCGCTAGTTAGGGCTACAAGGATTGAGAGCCTAAAGTAAGGGTTGGGGGTAAGATCTTGGAGAAGGACTTCAAGAACCATTTGAACATTGTTGGAGTCATGTTTTAAGCCATCTTGAATCCCTAGAACAGTAAGGGAGTTGGGGGAAGTCAGAGTGATAGGTTTGAGGCATATTAGTACTTGGGTTCACTTGGTTGAAGAATCCCCCTTTGAGGCAAAGAACAACTTGATCATTACAATACCCCCAACAAGCCTATCACCTCTGGATCATTTTTAAATCATGAAGTAATGAAGCTTTTCTTGACTATCAAAATTAGTTATTGGATGGAACTTGACAAGCTTTGAAGTGACTTTATCTGACGCAAGGAGGGTCAGTAGATGGGGCCAAAGGCACTCCCAAGCACCAAACCAGCTTGCTAAAGACAACTCAAAAGCTTTTAAATACTTTTAAACATAGAGAAGAAGAGAAGGATTGCAAAAAATTTCATTAATTCATAAAAATTCATACATGCATGGTTGTACGGCCTTCCTAGTTACAACCAAATAAATTTAAATTTATTATAGAACAGTCCTCAGACATGCGAGGTCACAAACCCTCGATCAAACCACTATCTTTCTACTAATTCATGCTACTCACTCCCTAATCTAAGAACAAAACACTAATTTTATACAAGAGGCTACCAAAGAGGTCGGCCCCAAAAGAACCTAAAGATCCAACATAAGAAAGAGCAATGACCTTGATTTAGGTCCATACACATCCCAAGGAGAGATCCCAACATGAACTACGCTACAAAAATTAAATGCAAACGTCGGCTAGAAGATCCAACTAACAAAACCCACTCTATCAGAAAGACTACCAAGCGATAGAGACTAAGTCGGTGAAACCATCCACCACTAGTAACTGAGTTCGGTCGATGAAAAGAACCTTCAACCAAGAACACCAAAGCCGTTATCGAGCACTTCATTGAGTAGTCTCCAAATAGCTACTGAGCTAAAACAAACATATTTTTGGTTGATACAGGATTGCCATGAACCCAAGATGGTCCTGCATCAGACACTCGGGGTTAAAAGGAAATGATTCTCTGAATCGTGAGTCAGGTACAACCTGAGCTGAATCCAACTCAGATTGAGAAATCCATGTAGAGTCTTCAATCAGTTTGTTCTTCCATTTTACCAAATATTCCATGTAATTCTTTCCTCTTGTGCTTCTGGCAATTATTTGCTCTAGAATATGTTCAACTTCTTTGATCTGTTTTTAAGGATAATCACTCAGTTCTCTCACTTCTTTATTAGGCTCATGACACTCATACAAATATGAAATATTGAATATAAGTGATATATCCATGTCATCAGGCAACTCCACTTCATAAGAATTTCCACTCTCAAACTTCCTCAAAATTTTGCAAGGACCAAACTTCATCATCTTCAATTTATCATATGTTCCAACAGGAAATCTACCTTTCATCAAATGAACCATCACTTCATTACCAACCTCAAAAACCTTGTCTTCTTGATCCATCTACACTATCCTTGTATTTCTAATTACTTTGCTCCAACTTATGCTTCATTTCCTCATGCAATGACTTGATAAACTTAGAAAATTCTTCTCCTTCAACATTCCTTTTCTCTTCTCCAACAATATCTCTCAAATTTGATATACCTCTCGGTTGTATGCCTACAACAATCTGAAAGGGTGTCTTGCCAATATCATATTTATTGAGTTATTGTATGCAAACTCTGCTTGTGCCAACATCACATCCCAATTACTTGGTTTGTCCCCAACTAAGCATGTCAATAGGTTACCCAAACTTCTTTTTACAACCTCTTTTTGTCCATCAGTTTGCGGGTGAAATGTAGAACTATACTTCAACTCGGTGTCTAGCTTCTTCCAAAGAGTTTTCCCAAAATAGCCAACAAACTTACTGTCTTAGTCAAAAATTACACTCTTCGCTAATCCATGCAATCTAACAATCTCCTTGAAGAAAAGATCTTCTATATGCACTATATCTTATGTTTTTCTACATGGTATAAAATGTGTCATCTTGGAAAATCTATCCACAACAACAAATATGGAATCATTACCTCTTGTTTTCCTCAGTAAGCCAAGAACAAAATCCTTTCTGATATCACTCTTGGGTTTCTCAGGAACAAAAATTGATGTATACAATCCAATATTTTGATGTACTCCTTTTGTAACTTGACAAACTCCACAACTTCACAAAAATTTATGAACATCCTTATAAAACCGAGGCCAAAAATACCTCTCCTTCAGTAAACTCAATGTTTTATCAATGCCGAAATGTCTAGCCAAACAAGTATTGTGTTTTTCCTTTATCAAATTGATTCTTATTAATCCTCTTGGTATACATAACATAATACATTTGAACAATATGAATTAAATAGTCTTCAAACCTACTCGGTTGATCTGGAATAGGTGCTCTGCACATTCTCCATGGATCAGAAAAATTAGGGTCAGTTTCATACAAATTCTTCATATTATCAAAACCAAGAACTTCTATTTTCATTTTAGTCAACAAAGATCTTCTCCTACTCAATGCATCAACAATTCGGTTAGAAACTCCACTGTTATGCTTTATCACAAATGTGAAATTTTGCAAATACTCTACCCAATTCATATGTCTTTGATTCAACTTATTCCGACTCCCCAAATACTATAAAGCCTTATGATCAATATACAACACAAATTCACTTGACATCAAATAATGTCTCCATTTCTTCAGGGCTTGAACAATAGCATAGAATTCTTGATCATATACATAATATTTCCTTTTTGCATCATTCAACTTTTCACTAAAGAAAGCAACATGTTTACCTTCTTGAGTCAACACATCTCCTATTTCACTGCCACTTGCATCACACTCAACTTGGAATACCTTATTGAAATCAGGTAAGGCTAACACATGTAATTCAACAACCTTCCACTTCAAAGTCTCAAAAATCTTATCAACCCCATGTGTTCATTTGAATTCTATCTTATCTCCTCTCATTGTCTCAGTCATAGCATTACAAATAGAACTGAAATTACAAATAAAGTTTTGGTAAAAACTTGTTAACCCATGAAATGATCTTACCTCAGTGACATTCTCAGGTTTAGGCCAAGTAAGTATAACTTCAGCCTTCTCAGGATCCATCTTCAAACCATTAGCTGAAATCACAAATCCCAAATACACAAGTTCTTTCATGAAGGAACACTTTTTCAAATTAATCAGCAACTGTTCCTCTTTCAATCTTTGCAACACTTGTCTAGTGTGCAACAAATGATCTTCTCTGGTTTTACTGAATATCAAAATGACATCCAAATATACAATCACAAATTTACTCAAGAATTTCTTCAGAACTTCATTCATTAACCTCATAAAGGTACTCGATGCATTTGTTAAATCAAAAGGCATAACCAACCACTCGTACAAACCTTCCTTTGTCTTGAAAGCAGTTTTCCATTCATCACCTTCTTTGATTCTGATATGATGATATCCACTCCTCAAATCAATTTTGGTAAAGTATTTTTCTCCACTCAAACAATCCATTATATCATCCATCCTCGGTATAGAAAACTGATACTTCACTGTGATCTTGTTAATAGCTCTAAATTAGTACACATTCCCTATTCCCCATTCCCCATTTTTCTTAGGTGTTAACACAACTGATACAACAAATGGACTCAAACTTTCTTGGATCAAACCTTTTAGCAACAACTCATTAACTTGTTAGTTGAGTTCCTCGTTCTTAGTCATTGTCAATCTGTGTGGTGCCTTGTTTGGCAAACTAGCTCTAGGAATCAGATCCATACAATGACTAATATCTCTCATTAGTGGTAAACCATTAGGCACATTATCTAAAACAATTTCTTTGTACTCGGTGAGCAACTTCTCAACTTCTGTAGGAGTTTTATCTTCTTCCTTTTCACTCAGTTTGGTTAGGAATCAAAGCATAGAAACCATCTTTTCTCTTTAGATCCTTAACAAACTAGCTACCCTCCATCAAACAAACTTTCACAGATGTACACATCTCACCAACATATTCTTCAACCATAGGTAACAAGATTTGTCTCTTTCCATCAATCCAAATATTATATTTGTTCAATCTTTCGTCAAGTATAGCATGTATATCATATTGCCAAGGCCTACCCAACAAAATATGACAACAATCAATAGGCATGATATCACATAACACCTTATCATTATATTTTCCTATTTTCAGATTCACAAAACATTGTTCACTTACTATGATTGTATGATCATCTTTGACCCATGAAATTTTATAGGGTTTTGGATGCTTCAATCTTTCCAACTGCAACTTTGTAACCATATCCTCTGATACCAAGTTCTTTGAACTTCCATTATCAACAATCACTTTCCAAACTCCATCTGAATCTCTGCATTTGGTCTTGAACAAACTTTTCCTCATTGGATCTTCATTATTTTCACTCCACAATATTCTTCTGACCATTAGGTTTTCTTCCTTTTCAGGTTCATTCGGTGAATCTTCTTGCACCAATGCATTTCTGCTACTACTGACTTTCTTTCTTGCATGTGTACACTCAAATGATCTATGTCCTTCTCCACAATTTTAACAAGTTCCTTGGAATCCACTTTTGTTATAGCCACCTCTAGAGTAATTACCTCTTCGTCTGAATAAATTTCCACCTCTCCACTCAGTCTTAACTTTTTGTTTATTTGTCTTGTCTTGATCAGATCTTGGGTTTTCACCATAAGATCTACGTCCTCTAGAGAATCTACCACCTCTTCCTCTTTGCCTTTTCTCATGTCTTTTATTCAATTTCTCCCCAACTTTTAGGGAAAACTAATAAGCTTCTTTAATGCTCTCCATCTTTACCAAACCGATCTCTTCTTGAATCGATCTCCTTAGCCCATTTAGGCATCTTGCAATTCTTTCCACCTCATCTTCAGTATGTCTAGATATAATATATAATCTATAGAATTCCTTAGTGTAATCTTTCATTGGGCTATCTTTTTGCTTCAAGCTTTGCATTCTCCTAACTAGGTTAATCTAATAATCACAAGGTAGAAACTTGCCTTTCAACTTGTTTATCATCTTGTCCCATACCTTGATCTTGTCTTTGCCCTTCTTCTTTCGATCCAATTGCAAATGCTCCCACTACAAGGATGCATGACCTTTCACATTTGTGCTTTCAATCTTCACCTTTTTCTCCTCTGATACATTCTCATACTCAGTATTTATCCATCTTGGTCATCCAGTCTATCAACTCATCAAAATCCATCTTTCCACTATACTCAGGAGGATTGAACTGAGGTGTGGACTTCAAACTTGTCAAGGCTCAGATGAATCTTTCTTCTTATTGATCCATCATAGGTGGAGGTACGACTTCCCCTTGCACTTCATCAGCTTCATCATCACTAACATCCTCAAGATGTTTTCCCCGACGCTAGGCTGTCTCAACAACTACTAATCTAGCAATAATCTGCCTTTGCATATCAGCTAGGTCATTATCTACATTTCCTCTACCTCAAACCATCTTGGAACCCTCTATAATTGCAGATCAGATCACAATCTGCTACCCCACAACAAACAACCAACTAGGATTTATAAGAAGGATCCTCAGATCTAACCTTCACTCTGATATAACCTGACGCAAGGAGGGTCGGTAGATGGGGCCAAAGTCACTCCCAAGCACTAAACCAACTTGCTAAACACAACTCAGAAGCTTGTAAACACTCTTAAACACAAAGAAGGAAAAAAGGATTGCATAAACTTTCATTAATTCATCAAACTTCATACATGCCAGGTTGTAAGGCCTTCCCTGTCATGACTAAATACATTCAAATTTATTACAAAACAATCCTCAGACATACGAGGTCACACACCCTCAATTAAATCACTATCTTTCTATGGCTTCTTGCTACTCGCTCCCTAATCTAAGAACATAACAGTAATTTTATACAAGAGGCTACCAAAGAGGTTGGCCCCAAAATAACCTAAAGATGAAACATAGGAAAGAGCAACGCCCCAGATTTAGGTCCACATGCATCGCAAGGAGAGATCCCAACATTAACTATGCTAAAAAAATTAAAGGAAAATGTCAGGTAGAAGATCCAACCAAAAAAACCCACTCGATGAGAAAGACTACCGAGTGACAGACCAAGTCAGTGAAACCATCCACCACCAGTAATCGAGTTCGGTCGGTGAAAAGAACCTTCAACTGAGAACACCAAAGCTGTTACCGAGCACTTGATTGAGCAGTCTCCAAATAGCTACGGAGCTAAAACAAACATATTTTTGGTTGATACAGGATTGCCATGAACCCAAGATGCTCCGACATCACTATCATATAAGTAGTATATTTTAAAAACCTTTTTATAATGCATGCATGTTACATCTACCATAAGAACTAGATTTGACAATAAACAACCTCAAACAAATAATCTTTGGGTTATAGCTAATAGAACATTATCTTTGTATTTCTGCCCTCTTGGTGTTTTTTGTAGCTGGTTTTGATGACATGAGCCTTATTTCTCAACTTGGTGTTGTTGAATCTACTCCTTTGAGTTTCATTGGTTTCATGGTGGCTATAAGCAATGTTTTGGTGGAGGCTTCTCTCTAATTTTATAGGTTGGAGGATTCTTTCTTTGTTCATCCTGGTTGTTGGTGCAGAAAGATCTTTTGCCCCTCTGGTTTTGTCTTCGAATTTTTTGTGATTTTGGGAGGAATCTTTATTTGGTGTTTGGACTCCTAGTTGTACAGGTGGTGTGGCACTTTGGGTATGGATTTTTTAAGAGGAAATTTGATGATCTTAGCATGTTCGTGTCCCTATCCTTGTTCTAGGTTTCTTATACATTGATGCTTTTGTATCTTGGAGTAGGTGTATGATGGTTCTTAGTTTCAATGTTGATGTTGGTGGTTGGGAATGGGTGTCATAAGATGTTGTGCTTTATTGTCGTCAAACCCTTCTTCCCCTACATGTTGCTTTTGGCTACTTATACCTTGTTGTTGTGCTCTTTTGTAGGTGTTGGTTGGTTTCGGGCTATAACGTTGTTGGGTGTGAGAATTTTAAGAGGATGAAATTTATTATGCTTGTCCCTTTCCCCTCCCTCTCTCTTTGTTTGGTTCCTTTGGTCCTGTTCTTTTTTTCTTTGATAGGTGCTTGGCTTTTAGCTGTAGGGATGTTGGTTGTGGAGGGATGTGAGTATTTTTTGATAAGGTGCTTTATTATGCTCATCACCTTCCCACTCCTCTCTTTGTTCTTGTTGTCCTTTGCCTTTTTAGTTCCTCCTAGAGGTGGTGGTGGTTGATTTTTGGTTGTAGCACTGTAGTAAAAGCACAATAATCTATCACCCTTTTACAAAGGAAAAGGTTAACAACACCAAAACTGTAAAAATTCAAGGGCATAAAATTCACATTTTTGTTGAGAATTTGAAGATCATTAGATTCTTTACAATAGATTTTTCACTTGACTCATCCATCTTTCATAGCCCAAGAATATTCATGATGGGCCTAAATTTTAGATTTCTCATTATTTGAAAAAATAGTTGACATCTTCCTATCATATTTAAATTCTCAAAAAATAATCTCCAAATACAAATAGCATATCTTTGACAAGTACGCTTGGAAATCTTGTCATGCATTTGTTGCAAAATGTTAGTATCAATATCAATCAAATATTTTGGCTTTCTATAAACAATTCTAGGAGGTGTTTTCAACTATTGAGTAGCCTCAACATTATGAACATCAACAACATTATGTGTCAATTGTGTACCTTCAACTGAAGATGATGTGCCTTCAAATTGAGATGTGAAAGATGGATCCTCACAAACTTGAGATGTTAATGGTGTGCCTTCAACATGACATGATGTTGCTCCTACACCTTCAGATGTAGATAATGGTGTGCCTTCAACATGATACAATGGTGTGCCTTCAAGATGATACAAGGGTGTGTCTTCAACATTGGATGGTGGTGTCTCTTCAACTTGGGAACTCATAGATGGTGTGCCCACATCTTCATAATTCAATTGTCTTCTTGCACGCAAGTTTCTCATCTGTTGCCTTTTTGTTTCCAATTATAATACTCTCTTACTTTCTATTGATGTTTCATGTTCCTCATCCAAAGGCAAATCTTCTTCTATGGTATGCAATTTTTTGTGTTCACAAAGTTGTCTTATTCTTTCCCTTTTCTTCTCTTTGTCTCTTTCATGTTCTTATGATGCTAGAGTCTTTGCTCGTTTCCTTGGAATGATGATGATTTCTATATATGAATTCATTACAATTTTCAAATTATTATATCAATCTATTACAAGAAGTGAAACTTTATAATACCAATCTAAATTATATTAACTCAAAATATAATAGAAATGCATGACAAATTATAATATAAATCTTTTACAATATGTCAAATTATTTCTTCTACAAATCCATATCATAGCAACTATAAAAAAAAAGACTCTTTATTCACAATTCACATGTAAAAAATAAAAACTTATCTCAATGGATCAATTTTGGCGAAGAATGATTGACTTTCACACTTCGATGTTGATTATTGAACAAAAATGTGTTGTAAATTGATAGAATATACTTCTTTGTGATCTTCAACACCATGAAAAGCGAATATTTGTCAAATAGACTGTAAAAAGTAGACAGTAACAGTTAAAAGTGGGCCTCTTTCACGAGTTTCTTACCTTTATTACCATTTTTTGTGTTCTTAAATAGGGTGTGCACCCTATGTTAGACACAGAAAATGACAAAAGGAGTGATGGGTTAACAAGAGAGAGAGAGTCTCTCTCTCTCTCTCTCTCTCCCCCACCTTCTCATTATTTGTATGTCTCTCCCTTAGGCAGTGTTTATGGTTTACAAAGCACGTATGCACTATAGGGCGCACGTGCTATAGCATGTAGGTGCTATGTAAACCATAAATTTGTATAGCGCACACGCCCTATAGCGCATGCACACTATACAGTGTGTGCACTTTTAATGACATTGAAGTTTACCAAGCCTAACGCTTGGATTTTCCTTGGAGTTCCAACCCAAAGGTTTGGAGGATTCAAATAGGTCTGAGATGTGTTTTCCAACAAACCTAGAAAAAAATAACATTTTTTTCTTGTGTGCTCCCCGTCAGGTTTGCACGTGGTTCAATAACGATAAAATCAGATGACATGATATTGTAGATCTCTCTGATAGCTATCTAACCATGTAATTTATTTTTGATTCTCATTATGTTAAGTTTTTCATCTCTAATTTCTTTTCTAAGTATGTCTGATTTTTGTCAAAAACCAACGCGTATTCATTTGGACTTAGATTTTGGCTCGTTCATCGAATTTTGAAAAAAATTATATTTTCAGAAACTAAACTCCATTCTACACATTTAAAAAAAAAGAAGTTTTGATTTTCAATTAGTTTTCAATGATTTCTAGGGGGAGCATACATAAATTTCACATTTTCAAGATGTGTCCACTTTAGAAAATGGCAAAAAATCAGACTTTCATAAAAAAATTAGATGAAAAATCCAGGATAAACTAGGTGGTGTTAGCTAATTTCTCATTGGCGTGATTTTTTTTTTTTTTTTTAAAGTTAACATTTTAGGGGAGCACACTAGACAATATGTTATATTTTTTCACAAAAGATAGGATCAATTTTTGTGCTCCCCCTTTTTGAGGGCCTTAGTTTCGACCATTTCTAAAATAAATTAGTAGTTTAGAAACTAGATTCAGAGTAGAACAACTCTTGTTTTTGTCATATTTTAAAATTTTGAGTGGAACTATCCTCAATTTCTCATTGAAGTTTAGAGTTTGCTGATTTCAAAAAAAAAATGGCATCTTATACCCACGTTTTGGTCCCCCATCTTTGTGCACTTAGGTGCCGTGTGAACTTGCGGGGTGAATTTTTTCCCCCGGCCCTTTTTTTGTGAATATTGTACTTTAATATTTCTATTAATACTGAAGACCTCTATTCATCAAAAAAAAAAATCAAATTGAAACAATAACTCATTTTTAAGAGGTGTTCAGTTACGACTTCTCATTTTATTGATTAGGAAGAGGAAGTATTTATATTTGTGATATATATCTAAATAATTTTAGAAACTATTTATGATTTGTGGTTTGTCATGTCTATATATTGAGTGCTTGAATTCAAGAGAAAATAAGTTAATTCACATGTTAAAAAAATTAAGTCTTGCACTAATTTAAAGAAAGAAGTTGTACTAATGCAATTCATTTTAAGAATTAATATAAGTCTTGGATCTCTCTGAGTTTGGAGTTTTTCCCTAAAATTCTCCAAATAAGTCTTGCATCTTTTTGGATGGAGTTCTTCCCTGAAAAAATATCTCCAAATTCTATTTTGTCAGATGTTGTTCTTATGTTTGCTACTTTATGTTGTTCTTTTGTTTGCTGTTGTTGTTATTTTATTGTTGCTATCTTATAGTAAAATAATGTTCAATTATGTGATGTTGAAGTGATAATTTTGTACGTAACAAAAATATAGTGCATATAAATGCCAAATTGCATCCATACAGAGAAAATATCAAC
>MU225229.1:17492-30358 GCA_018584345.1 Thuja plicata
ATTAGGAAGAGGAAGTATTTATATTTGTGATATATATCTAAATAATTTTAGAAACTATTTATGATTTGTGGTTTGTCATGTCTATATATTGAGTGCTTGAATTCAAGAGAAAATAAGTTAATTCACATGTTAAAAAAATTAAGTCTTGCACTAATTTAAAGAAAGAAGTTGTACTAATGCAATTCATTTTAAGAATTAATATAAGTCTTGGATCTCTCTGAGTTTGGAGTTTTTCCCTAAAATTCTCCAAATAAGTCTTGCATCTTTTTGGATGGAGTTCTTCCCTGAAAAAATATCTCCAAATTCTATTTTGTCAGATGTTGTTCTTATGTTTGCTACTTTATGTTGTTCTTTTGTTTGCTGTTGTTGTTATTTTATTGTTGCTATCTTATAGTAAAATAATGTTCAATTATGTGATGTTGAAGTGATAATTTTGTACGTAACAAAAATATAGTGCATATAAATGCCAAATTGCATCCATACAGAGAAAATATCAACTAATTTTGAGAAAAAATAGTTAAATTAGCAATTATCTTGATTATTTAGACTCCATATCAAATTAACACAGAAATAAATTATCAAAAATTAAAAAGAAACAGTTAACAATCAATCAAACGAATCTATTTTTAACTGGTAACTGTTAATAACACTAATTATATCGCGGTCACTAAAATCCAAACAAAAGAAACCAAGTTTCTCTTAAACCCTTTAACAAAATCAAGAATTGAGCATTACTTCATAGAGACACAGACAATAGTGTTTCTTTTGCTAAATCTAGTTTTGAAGAACCTATGTCAGATTCATATGATGATAAAGAGGATCTTGAGGAGGAACTTATAAAAAAAATTGGCTATCATAAAACAAAGGAACAAAGAAAGGGCCAATAAGCAAGCTCGGATCAGGATTGATGAATTAAGATGGAAAATACTGAACCAAACAATAATAAATGATGTTGAGTCTAGTGATATTGAATCTAGTTTGGATAATGATATTGAGTCTACTTATGTTGAAATTAATGCTGATTATGATGCTGACAATGAAGTTTATGAGCAGCAAGATGATGAAGAGGTAAGTTGTGATAATTCTCTTAATGAGAGTAACATCAATCTTGAAATTTCAAACCAAGTTCTTGATATCGAAGATCTTAAATTTATGATTTTACATTAGGTTGTACCTAGTAGTGATGATACTGAGAATGATGAAAAGAAAATATTTATACATGAGTCTTGATATGAATGTTGTATCTTATGATCATGAAAGTAATGATCCTTCTCAATATAAAATAGAAGATGTGTGTAGTCAACAAGATTATACTAATTTGATAAATGAAGTTGCTGATTGTGATTGTGTATCAGAGATGAGTATAAATGATGATAGTTGTTCACTACATAGTGAACAAATTTTAGAATTGTTGTCTCATGAATATCTTAGATTTTCAGGGCAAGATAAACTTGAATCTTAGCACTTCACACACATTGATTTTGATAAGGAATATGTATCAGATTATCAGAATGTTGATACTTATATTTCTTATTTTCCTTGTACTCCTGTCTCACTAGGCTACAACGAGATTGAACATGACCTTGCAGATAATGAGAGTATTAGTGTTATTTCAGATTCAAAGGATGAAGAAACTCTAGTTATTATTTTGAGTATGGATTGGGATAGTTTTGTAGATTTTAAACCTTTTTCTGATTCTGAATCTCTCATTAAACCATTTCATGATGAATTTTTAGTTATTCAACATATACCATTGCCTGATGAAGGTGATATGTGTCTTCCCTCAAATGAACAAGATAGTGTTTTGTATGATGTTGATAATTTACAGGAAACTTACAAGAAAGTACTGGGGAGGTTTCTAATATGACTATACAAGCCACTGTCAAGATGTAGGATGGTAATCTTTTTGAAAATCAGAATATGGATCATGACATGGAGTATCCAAGTTTTGATAGTGATGTTGAAATTTTTTATTTTCCTCTTACAAATGGTCCAAATTATTTGCATGAGATCCCTATTGTTTATGATGAATATGAAGTTTCTTGTGCTAGTATACATTCAGATTTTGGCAAGTCAAGTATTAATGATTCTTTTTAAAGCCATGATGCAGAAGAAAGAGGTAAATCTGAATGTGTACTTTTAGATTTACAAATGACTAAGGAACCATTGATTGATAATTTTTTCTTCTATTTTAAAGATGCTAGTAGAACTTGTGATCATCAAGCTATCCTTGATTCTTTCCAGATAGATTTTTGTTTAAAAGGGTTCTACTTTACTCTGCAAAACACTGATGAAAAAGAACTGTGTCTTGAGGTGCAAACTAATGATCAGAATATTGATGTTTTCAGCCCTGAGAATGAGCTAGAGTGTTTTATCTTTTAGCAAGTTAGTAGTAAAGAAGAGTGTACTATTTTAATGCCATACAATGATCAACATTCACAATGTTTCAGTGATTTTGTTTTACTAAGTGAGGATGAGTTTGCTGATTGTTTCTTGTTTGATATGCTGAAGGAAAGTGGTAGTGTTTTTGATCAGACACATGGGAGCAAGAGTTTCAGGTTACCTCTAATATATGGAGATGAAAATCAAATTTATGACAGAGGTAATAATTAATTTCAGTTGTGGGGCTTTGGGCCTCTTGTAAATAAAGTACATATTGTATAGTTGCTTTCCCTTTAGTTGTGTGGTGTGTTTGCTTTCAGTAAGAGGTTTCCCTATTTTTTGAGAAGAGAGAAGAGTTTTGAGAGATGTAAGTAAAATGAGAAAAGAGAATATGAAAGTCTGATTTATTTTTATGGGTTGTCTGCTTCTACCATGAGATTCTAAAATTTCTCTGCATGCCCACATGGGGCATGCATCCATAGTCAGATCCACTATTGGTAATCTCAAATTTCAAACAAATTTGGAGTGACCAAGTTAAAATTTTCTCAAAGGCAAAATGAGTACCCTGAAAAAATTTTTGAAGACACCTAATGGGAGTCCTTGTAAAATGCACCCTGATGATTTTCATAATATACGACTTGGGAAGAGGGTTCAATACCTTTGATTTGACATATGCATTGGGTTCTAGCTCCTAAATTTTGATTCTGGCATGTTTAGGGAGTTTCTAGTTGAAGGTGGTTACATAAATCTGCATTTTTTGCCAAGTGTCATTTTGTTGTACCAGGCCTAGTTTACTTCTGAATAACTTGCACCCTATTGAGTTTCATAAGCTGCCACTTTGGGAATTTTTATCACATATATCAGAGACCCTATGCCTCAAAACTCAAATCATTTCAATTCCATTTGTAGTTCTCGATATTCCCCAAAGTCGGTTACCCAGAATTGTTCGTATCTTTGTTCTGCCCAGAAATCTGAATAGCCCAATTTGTCTGATTATAACTTTTAACCGGTTGATTAAATTAAAAAAAATCCTTTTGTATTGTGTCCTAGTGGTCAAATAATTCATATGTTTGGTTTTCAGATCATGATAAATCCATTAGAGTAGTTTGCCAATCTGTTTCTGTTTGCATTTTGTTAAGTTTCCCAAAATTGTTGAATGCAGATTTCTGAATGCCTTACTTTGAAGGTCTGCATCTTTGATCAGATGGATAGGCATGACACTATAGTGTGTTCCCAGGTGTTGTAAGCATGAAAATGAACCTATATGCCTATTTTTAGATCCCTATGAAATCGATGACAAGTTTTTCTAGAACCATTCTATTTGTAATTAATTCTGATTTCCAAAAGTGTCAAATGCAGAATTATTAAGTAGCCTAATTTGAGGTCCTGCAAGTTGTGCTCCAATTCAATATTTTGAAGAATTGAGTTTTCCCCTACATTAAAAAATTTGAAGTGTACCTTCCCAAATATTTTTAGATTCACACCAATCGAGTTATCCGCTTTGCCAGAGCCTTTCCATTTCCAATTTATTAAGTTTCACTGAATGTGCAGAATCCAGAATTAAGTGACCTACTTTGTGGTTTCCCTGTTTGCACCTGGTTCAAGGTCAAGTATAATTTAAATTTGTTCTATATTGTAGACTTGGAATTCTACTTTTCTGATGATTTTTTGACCTTGACCAATCCAGTTGATCACTTTTCTATGGTAATTCCAAATCCAGTTTTTGCATTTTCACTATTTTAAAGTTCAGAAGAGTCTTTTAAGTGTTGACTTTGAAGATTGATTCCATTTAATCATTTGATTATTAGAGAAATTAAATTGAAGATTCATGTTTCTTGTATTAAAATAAATCTATGATTAGAGGGTTAGACTCTAAGGGTTTCTTTTTTCTAGTTCTTGAAATCAAAATCAAACACAGTTTTTTACAGATTGCCAATGTTGAACAAAATTGAAGTAAACAGAATGGTCATTTTGCAAGAGTGATAAATTTCTATCTGAGAGTTTTTTTCAAGAACCAATCATGAAATAATTTTCATGAAAAGTAAATGTACTATTTGACCTAATGGTGAGGCCTCGGAACATATCTTGGTAATCTTGTAATGACTGATCCAAATGAATTTTATGCTATTTTGGCATTTGCACTTACCCAGTATTTTGAAATTGTTAAAGTTGGATCAATTGCATCTTGTACCTGAAGTTTATTCTGGCAAAGCCCTTTTGTATGCATATTCAATGATGATGAATGAATCATTCTTCTAAGTGACAGATCTTCAAGAAGTGATCTGATGACTTTTCAAGTTGCATTTCTGGTAGTGTTTGCATAAGTGTGAATACTTTAATTTACAGAATATAATAAAGTCACCCAATTTGCATGTTATTATCTTGAAGCCCTAATCTTTTCAAGTGAATCCAGTTGATGTTTATTGGTCAAATGTTAGAGAGGAATGTGTGTTCTAGTTCCCATAGTTGCAAAGAGTCATTTAGTCAGTTTTCAAAGCTTGATCCAAAGGCTAGTTGTAGTTATGTGGTCAGTTTGTAGAAATTTGAGAAGTTATTTTAAAAATTGCTAGTTTGATGTTTTGTGATAATCTGCACAATGGTTTGTACCTAAAGAAGGTGAAAACATATTTGAGGCATTTGAACTTTAAGTTGAAACACCAAGAGAGATGCACTTTTGAACAGAGGAGTTGAAGTTTGAATGCAAATTAACAAAGATAAAACTAATTTCAAATAACTCATGCAACATAAAGGAAAGGGATTTAGAACAATACAATCGGCAAGTATAATTAAAACTAAAGATTATACCTATGCTATGGTAAAACAATGCAAGTAAAGAAGGAGCTGGCTGGGAGAGTAAAGAACTCAACACCTAAGAAAAAATAGAAATGCCCACGCCTAGCAATGAAGAAAATTAGCGCCATATTTTTGGAATTCTTGTTGTTTGAATGGAAACTCCAGCATAAGAATTAATTAGATGTATGTTTTAAATATGAAATCTGCACTGAAACAAGACCATACACATTGATTTTAAAACATTACATATGTTGTTACCAGTGTTTTTATTCAAAGGAAGAGTTCGTTGCATTTTGAAAAGGAGGCGCTCATTCTTAAGATAGATGCTTGTGTTTTAACAAGTGAAAGATACATGTGCTTTGATTTAAAGGAAGGGGCTATATAAAATAGTGGAGGGACTGCGTTAAAAGAAATGTGAAATCATGAGCCTGTGCTGCCACACAAAACAAGTCTATGCTGCAAAGTCCAAGAAGTTGGCATTTAAAAAAAAAAATAGAGTAAAGCATTGGATTGCATGGGACGTATGTGCTAATCTAGAAGTCTGCAATTGTCAAAGGTGTTATGTCAAGCATATTGGAGGATAAACCCAGTGCTAAGGGAGAGAAGCATATGCAGACAGTGTAAAACTTTAAACAACTTAGTCAATATCCCACATTCTTCCTGTGGGGACATTTTGGAATGTTCATATACTCTAGCACTCTCTTCTAATGTAAATAAAGAGCTAAGGCTCTCTGGAGGGCCCTTCAGCTAGCGCTATTCTTGAGTAGGGTTAATTTTGGGCGCAATGCATAAAGAGCTTTAAAAACCATCAGAAACTTAGTCCCACATTGCTCGTATAAGGTGAATTTGAGATGTTTATAAGGCAAAATACAATCATATTGAAATGTGAAGGCAAGCTGGAGGCTATCCATGCGCACAGGTGATTGACACCTCAATTTTTGTGCCCACAACCAAAGGTAAGTAAATTTTGTAGACAAGTGGAAAATGATGTGGTGGCGATGACATGGTAGGTGGACACATGGTGAGAAGTCATGTAGTCATGAGAAGATAACTGCCAAAGGAGAAAACTGCCGTGACTTAGAGACTAACTGCCAAGTTAACCGCCAGATGCAGTCGCACAGTCGGTAGATGCTAGAGATAACTGCTATGACCTGGAGATAACTGCTAGTTGCCAAGTCACGTGATGTTGATGGTTAAGTGCCAAAGGTTCATAGAATCAGCGATAGTGTAGTCACCAAGTTGTAGGATAAAATGAGATAACCACCAGAAATTTGGAGATTCAAAGACTAACTATGGTCGCGTAGTCGCTAGACATAAAATGCCTAGTCCTTAACATTGTGAGACTCAAAGAATAAAGGCTTGTCTCCAAGTCTTAGAAGGAAACCATGGTTAGTGAAATCTTAAGAAGACTTGGAGACTTCATTGAGCAAGATAACTGGGGTTAAGGAGTTAAAGACCAGTTAGGAGTAGCCAGCCAGTAAGTGCCACATGTCAAAATTTGGTGGATTCTGAGGAAAAAAGAATAAAATAGATTTTGAAAGGGAAATGTGTAAGATTTCAAAGTTAAAATGACTTTAAAATTGTATATTATTTTTCATAGTCTGTGCAATATATTCCAAAGCTTGAAATGTGTATTCCCAGAGGTTTTTTGAAAATAGTGGAAAATCAAATTTTAGCAAGATATGATCAGATTCAAAGGGAATTTTCAAAAAATAAAATCAGATACTTGCAGAGAATAAAGATCAAATTTTTGAATGAGAATGATTTAAACAGAAGGATGAGACAAAATAAAAACATATTTTATTGCCAAAGCTTATCAGAGAGGCATTTTGGGAGGATTTTTTTAATCAGATTTTGAAATAAGATTCTCTCATAAAGAAATCAAATTTGAATGGCTTCTTAGTAGCAAAGTGAAATCATATTTTTGTAGAAAATAAAGCCAAAGATTTTGGAAAAGACAAGCAGAAATCAGATTTTAAAATGTCATCAATGGAGAACAGATTTCCATGGAGAATGAAGTCAGTTTTGAAAAGAGAGAATGAAGTCAGATTTTTTAGTGGATAGATGTAGATAAAATTTTGAAAGAGGACAGGTGTTAACCATGCATGATTTCTAGGGTTTCTTCTCTCTTATATCTTTCTCTCTTTTCTCAGTTTGAGGGGTTCCTCTCCTCTACTCTATTTTGGGGTTTTCCTTGTAGGAGTTCAGAGCAGGTTCCAAGTATGATATAGTGAATATATCTCTGCAAGGTAGACTTTCTAAATTTTTATCTAAGCTTTTAAGCTTACAGTTCTAAATATATTGAAGCGGGATCATTTAAATAGAATATAGTGTGGTTCTTCTTCTATATTACTATTTTCTCTTCTTAGTTTTGTTTATGCTCTTGTATGATTTTATTTGTAAGGCATCTAAAAAAATACCAGTTGTAAGGCAACTTGTCTAATTATTTATGAGTTTCTTTCAAGGAAAGAATCAAGTTTCATAAGTAATTTCAGAGAGAAAATATCAGTATGAGGATTAGATACAATAATGTAGAAGTGATAGGATGGTTTGTAAGGCACTCAATCTAGGCTACATATAGTTTGTAAGGCACTCTATAGTATTTTCATTAAATTTATTCCTATGGATTTATTTTTTAGTAACTCTTTTACCAAGGATAGGCACTGGTATAGGGTTTGATAAGAAGCAATTTCTTCATACAATAACATTAGTCAAATATACTTCAGTTACTAAAAAAAGGCATGTGCAGGATCATGGTATGCCAAAAAGTGGCAATGTGAAAAGAATCCTCTTTTCACTCATCCAAAAATGTGCTAAAAAGTGTGTTGACTTTTTAGTAGGCCTGGGTGTTAGTACACATGGCCAAACCAAAAGCCAATGCACAAGCCTAATCGGATATCAGATTTGAAATCAGATATCGGATTTGAAATTGGATATTAGATTTTCAAATTGAATATCATTTTTTTTCCGCCAAAATTTTTCTTTCCATTTAAAATTTCAACATTTGCAATTTCAAACTTTTTCATTCCATGTTATTTTCAATTTTTCTTTTATTTTATAATTATTGTTATAGATATCATTTTTTATAATATTAATGTTTTTATATTAACATTATTATTAATATTATAAAAATAATACCTATGAGATCTTTGATGCAGAGGCACTAAGCACTAGTGCATGCATCTTAAAAATTCATCCAAAACTGTCCTATCGCTACCCTCTGCATAGACCCAAACTCTGTCATGAATAACTTTTGAATACAATAATATATGAAAAATCTCTCCAATGAGGATGGGAATAATTAGGTTCTCCAATACATACTCCAAGATGAGAAAGATCCAACAGCTGAGTTGGGAGATAGGACCCATGCAACAACACCCAATTTTATGTGATAAAAAACCAAGACTAGACTTGCAGAAAATCTAAACTTTATTTACATCTCAGAGAATAATTCCTACATTTCAGCATCCTCTCCACAAAAAATAGACTCTACTATAAATTAATGACTTGATTCCTCTTCCACTCTAGCCATTTCTTGGCAGTTAAATTCAAAGAGGAATACCAAAAGAGTCATATGCATGTGTTTCCCACTAAAAGACAATATAACCATTAATTATGTTTGAAAATCTGAATCTTTCAACTATGAAAACAACTCAAAACTAATTAAAACTTATAAAATATAAACTTCCTAATGACTTCCAACATCTTGGAGTCCTATTCTAAACACTTCTAACCTCTTAGTAACCCCTAAACAATCCCTAACACTGTTGGACACTATTGGTCCGCTTACAATGCATATTAGTCCTTTATGATTATTACAATCACATGTTATTTATAAAAACATTATAGGTTTTAGAACTTCATAGTTGATCTTCTTTGATATACTCTCTCTCTCTCTCTCTAGGGTCATAAGTTGTCATAAGGGTTCGTAGGACCCATTAATCGGTCCTAGGATTCCTTAAGACATCTTAAGACCCCTAAGATGTACTCTTAGTCTTTCTAATAGGTCATAAGGTGTCATAAAGGGTTGTAGGACCCATTAATGGGTCCTAGGACCCCTTAAGACACCTTACGACTCCTTAGGAACCCTAAGAATACATATTAGGGTTCTTAGTACACATTAATGGGTCTCAAGGGATCATAGGGCATATTACTATATCTTATGAGTTGTTAATGGATGCTAGGACCCCTTAAGAAAACTTACGATCCCTAATATGTACTCTTTGAAAGGAAACTAAGTGTGCGGAAAACAGTTCCCTATGCTAAACTCCTGAGGAGAGGATCGTGCAAATTTAGATTTAACCCTTATCAATTATAGAATGTTAATACAATTAGCTTAGATGTTGCTGCAATAACATGTATATGTAGAAAAATGAGAATGACACAATGATTTACCCTGGGGAAATCCTTTTTGTCAAAAACCCCAGCACTCCAAAACTTCCACAATGTATTAATCAAAACTATTGTTGTTTACAATACACTTGCAATGCAAGTTATTTCAGGAGATAATCGACACTTGAAGATAAATCTGGCAGCATAACAACATTCCAAGAATACACTAACTTCCTCTTAGCGATTTGCAACCCTAAAACACTTATATCATGCACTTCCCTTTTTAGGGCAACTTCCAAAGACAACCGTATTAGGGTTTTACCATTCCCTAGAAAAATAGGAATCCCAAAACCCAACAAATTGAAGAAGAGTGTATAGTAGTCAACATGATTAGTTGCCACATGTCTTGCATGTCTTCACCCATCATTGAATCTTTTACACTTAGCCCTTACAAATATTAATGACCATCATAGGAATTCATCATAACAATTTCAATCATGATTACCTTATACATTGTTCAAAGTGTCGATATTTGGAAAATAACCTCTACCACAAAAGGTGATGCCTAGATCCACCTAGACCAAGTTTGATCATCCTTGTCATCTTTCAAGTGGAGTGAAAACACAATGTGTCCACTCAACTAAATGACAGAATGGATATCAAACTTAAATACATTATTTGGAAACAATTAATTATAAAATAAATAATATCAAATGTAAGGAAATATACAAGGTTGAGACACCTTATTCCTAACATTCTCCCACTTTTAAAACATCTTGTAAGAACCAATGGAAATAATAGGATTTAACTGCTATAGGCCAAGAGGCCCATAGACTTCAAACACCATCTGAACTTCTCTGTGCCCATAAGTTTTGTCAATGCATCTGCTATTAGAATACTTCAGGGATAACTGAGAGGGGGGGTGAATCAGTTATCAGCAACTTGATATATTTTATACTTATTAATCTAGAATGATATAAATTAAATGCACATTCAGATAACACATTACTCAACACATCAATTTGGTTATGGGGAAACCAAATGGTAAAAACCCTGGTGGGAATTAGTACCCACAAAGAACTATATTGTTTATAGTAATCCCTGTTAAAAGATCTTGCAACCCTGTTAGGAGTTGTTCATTACAATGCAGTAGTATAGTGACCTGGTTAAGGGTTAGACCCTATTAGGAGTCTTTTACAATAGCCCTATTAGGAGTGGCGAACACACTGTCTAAGTGGTGAAGGCTACAACCTTCTGGTTATTTGATACACACTGTATTAACAAGATGAACTGTTGCTTGACACTGCTTTTTTGATCAGTTCCTTTTGGGTGCCAATGCTTTAGCCTCTTGTAAAGCACTACAACAAGCTTATCTATATTCTAAAAGCTTCTACTTCAATATCTATATTATCAACATATGATAAATATAGCTCTACTGCTTTAACAGTCTGCTCTTCTTTTCTTATCTCTGGCTTTTGCAACTCTTCTTATCACAAATGACCTTCTATAAATACATACTCCAATTATGAGATCATGGGACCTGTTAGACAACTCTTCATAACATCCTTTTCATCTCTACTAAACATGCAGGCATAATTATAACCGTGCAAGTCAATGGTGAACAGACGCGTCGCTTCACTAAGTTGGCTTCACCAATTTGACCATAACTTTGTAATCTTCTTGAAATAAGTTTGAAACCTTTAGATTAATATCAAAAACTCATAACTCATCATGAATGTACACACGCATATCCTAAAGATAGGCGCAACTCAATAAACATGTTACATACGTCAGCCTTAAACCGTTGTTCCTCCAGAAATGTAACTGTCAATAAAAAAATTACATATCTTTACTGAAACTTCATATCTAAGTCTGCATGTATGAACATAGCATAATAAATATTTCAACAACATGTATCTATCCACGCAAGTCTTCATATGGATAAGTACATACAGAAGTATTGTTGTGTATTATATGTTGTCATCAATGACAAACATACAATCAATCTACTATTCATAATCAAATCTCCAACAATCTCCCCCTTTAGCATTGATGGAAACATATGATAAAAACAACTTTTTTTCATGGCGTCTTCTTTCTTTTACAATCTTCTCAATATCCTCATCAAAAATTCATCTACACTACTGCAGTTACATAGACTGTGTTTTATGTGTATACTCCCCCAGAGTATAAGCTCCTTGTATGTGTTCCTTATCTAGCTCCTTGTATGTGTTCCTTGTTTTTAGTACATACTCCCCCATTGACATCAATGGAAAAGGGTGCCATAAACCATTAAGCATAGGTACTACTCCAGAAGTAGAGTAGTCAACCGTTCATCAGTCACACAGGACTGATGTACTTGCTGCTTTCTCTAATCAGACTTAGGAGAGGGAATGACTCCCAACTTCTCCCTTAGATACTCAAAAGTATCCTTTGTTAAAGGCTTCATGAAAATGTCTTCCAACTGATCTTTTGTGCTTACATAGTCCAATGTCACTTCCTTGTCTGCAAATTTTTCTCTTAGAAAATGGTACTTGATCTCTATGTGTTTTGTCTTTGTGTGCATCACAGGGTTTTAGACATGTTAATAGTATTGGTGTTATCACAATGAATAACAATAGGATAGTCAACCAGAATACCAAAATCTTTAACCATCTGCTTGATCCAAATAATTATTGTACAATTCAGTGCTGCTGCAACATATTTTGCCTCTGTCGTTGACTGAAAAATACAATTTTTCTTCTTGATTGTCCAAGATACCAACCTTTCTCCAAGAAATACTGCTCCTCCTGAAGTGCTCTTTCTTTCATCAATACAACCTGCCCAATCTGCATTAGTATACACATGAAGTAGTATATTCTCTGATTTAGGATACCATAAACCATAGTCGATAGTTCCCTTAAGATATCTAAATATCCTCTTGATTGCCATTAGGTGATTATGCTTGGGTTTAGCTGTAAATCTTCCAACAATGCCAACTACATTAGATATGTCAGGTCTTGATTGAGTTAGATAACTAAGCTTTCCAATCATAGATTTGTACAATATTTTATCAACTGTTGTGGAGTCATCATCTTTTGAAAGTTTACTTCCTATAATCATAGGAGTGAATACTAGCTTGCAATCCTCCATCTTAAAAGTTTTCAATATTTCCTTCACATATTTTGACTGATTAATGAATATTCTTTTATTTGTCTATTTTACATTTAGTCCCAAAAATTATTTTATAGGGCCAATCATGCTCATTTCAAATTCATTCTACATTTCTTTTGCAAATGTTATACTAAGCTTGTCATTACCTCCAAAGATAATGTCATCAACAAATATGGAAACTAATAGTAATCCATCAGGTGTTTCTC